>NW_019379535.1:806506-862922 GCF_000648655.2 Copidosoma floridanum | reverse complement strand
TATACATATATATATATATATATACGTATATATGTACATCAGTTGAGCGGCACGACTCGAATGCGCTTCACGTGCCACTTTATCTCGCAGGCGCGATGCTAATACGCAACGCCACGAACTCATTGCTTGCGCACCCCCCCCCCCTCCCAATATATACACACACACACACGGGTACACGTATATAATACTTATCCTACTCCCTTATATTCTGTTAAACGCACATGCATCAGTGTATTTGCGTGTGCCCCTCGCGATCATGCCTTTTTACTTTGCCCCGAACATAATATATAAATATTACACGCAACATATACGATATATATTCTCGCGTTACCCCATAGGTATAAAAGGTACATACATGCGTTCGTTCGTTCATTTGGTTTTGTCCCTCGGTGCGGGACCAACACTCGATATACATATAGCTATACATATACCGCATTTAGAATATGCATGGTCTATGCCTATACCCCATGCTAAGTAATACACTATACTGCGTTTATTTTTGTACTGCACCCCAACATCAGGATACGTTGCACGAGAGAGATGTGTATCTCGGTGAAAACGACCTAATCCGAACCTTTTACGTTTATATATGTATGTGTGTACACCATGCGTGGTGTGCCGCGTGCTGTTTATTATATGTACGCAAGTCCCAAATAATGCATTTTTGGCGCTATTATAACGATGCAAACACTTGTACGGGGTGGAAGCGATTTCGCGGTAAAGGGGGACACGAGCGCAAGGGTGGCGTTTGAACTCGACAAAAAGAAGTTACATGTATACGTATATATTATACACACGCGTTGAACAACAACTCGACCAGCTGTCGGGAAATTGGTCGAATAAAATCGCAGTGGGGCCGAGCGAGGGCTGCGATATAACGGGGGATGCGTGAATATGCCGTACACGCGCACACACGTATACGTGCCCCGTAGAGGGAGTAAATATAGGTGGAGATCACATCACGTCAGAAATCCGAGTAGATGATGGCTGTCGTCGGAGCGGACCTGCAGCAACGCGCCCTTCGTCCCCCTCGAGATTACCGCACGATATAGGTATACATACGCGAGGAGCACATTTCATAATATCGACCATACCCTCCCTGTTGCTCGAGCGGCGAAATGGGCATATCTTCGATTTCGGGAAGGGGAGGGGGAAGGATGAGCTTTCGGCGCTTTTTTTTTTTCTCCCCTACATACAGATACTTCCCTTCCCGCCTCTCGGACGCTTATACTCCCCCCTCTACCTCCCTCCGAACTTTTAGGAGCTCTCTCGAGAGCTCTCACTGTATATATATATATATATATATATACACCTCATAGGTATGCCATGGATGCTGCTCTGCTCGCGGCGCTCGGGAAACTTTGGCGGATCTACCAAGTCGACTTTGCTCCCCCCATATACCTTACGTACATATGTATACCTGTACACCTCGGCTCCCGCGGCGCACTTACAAGAAAGACTCCACGTATAGTTTATACACACACACACACACACGTGTATCGCGTGCCAATAAGTAGTGTAGGGTGGTCACCATATAGGTACTACGATATACCCTATACATAGATTTACATCTCCGGTCAGGGAGAGAGAGAGAGAGAGAGAGAGAAGCATCATCATCATCGGCATTCCCGGCCCGCTTCCGTCTGGCCGAAATTCCGGCCGCCGCGCGAGAGTGGAGGCGATCCTCGCGAGACTCGATACACACGGGGAGAGTATAGGTATAATATATATATATATGTATGTGGGATGGCAATAAAACGACGAGAGAGCGGGCTGCTTCGGAAGAAGAAGAAGAAGAAGTAAGAGTGTAGGAGCCGAGATCGGGCCGGTGCCGTGTATACCTATATAGTAGGCATAGTGGTTGCCGTGCCGCTCTCTCCCTCGGTCGGTTCTCCGGTTCGACGCACGAGCAAGCGAGCGGGAGCCGAGGGGAACTCGCCCGCCGGAGCTGTTGCAGACTCCCTTCCCCCGCTCCGCGCCACTCTCTGGCGCAATAATTTATTCAGTTTAGCCCCGCTGTCAGCTCGAGCCTTCGCGCTCTCCTCCTCCTCCTTTTCGTCATTTTGTGTGTACACACACGTGTATCTGTATTTGTTTGTACGGGTATATATTTATGCCACCGTTCTCGCGGGTTTTTATTTATCCTTCTCGCCGCCACCGCTGCGGTCCCGTTCCCGGGACGCTAGCTCCTCGATGCCCCGATCTCCCTCTTTCTTTCGATGATCGTCGCGCCGGTATTGGGAAACACACATGCACCCGCGTATATTGTATACGCCTTGTCTCCTCCCGTATTTGCTGCTCTGCTATACTCGATCCTCTACGTATATATGCATTTTATCATATATATACCTACCTGCGGGAGAGGCCCGTATAGGTATTCCCGTCGCGTGTGTACCGCACGTTATATGTACATACGGTACAGAGAGGTAGAGCCCCCTGGAATTACTATACCACGCCAAAGTGACGCTGATGCAGGGACGGGAGTCACCCTTCCATCAACTCTCTCTCTCTCTCTCTCTCTCTCCTCCCTATATCCATATAAATTGGAATCCCGACTGTTTCCGCAACTCCATGGATTAGGTGTAGGGACAATAAACCTACACGTGCCTGCAGTGTCCGTGAGGCTCATTACCTATATACGGTGAACAATTAATCACGGACAATAATGTTATCATTGTTATTTTTTTTTTTTTCCTGACAAATAATTTTTTTTCTTCTTCTTCCTCTTCATTAGTCACCGATTATGCGATACATAAATATATATATTTATTGTCCAAGCGCGCGCGAGACTCGCCGCGATTGTTGTATATCGGAGTGTGGGACCAAATTCGGGCCCTCGCCGGTATGGAAAGAGAAAATTGAAAGAGCTCGGGTCGGATGAAAGGAGGAGATTCGCGAATTGCTCAATACGACGCCGACTATGTAAGAGGCCGCGTACATATTATACATATACACATGCTTTGCTTGCACGCGAGCGAAGGCTGCTACTGGGTGGTCCATTTGCTGCAGTATGTATATATTATGTATAAGTACACAGTGTCGACTGCACTCCCACATTTTTCCTCGCGCTCCATCTCTGCTCTCTCTCCGGACTCGGTTTCTCATTTGGGCCGAGAGAATATAATAACCCGGCTCCCTTGTTTTTTCCCCCCCCCCCCCCCCCCCGAGATATCGCGCCTCCCGCAGCAGACTCGGTTGAAATGTACGGGGGCTGCTCGAGGATCCGAAAGAGGAGCAGGACAGAAGTTGGAAGGAAGGAGGAGGACTGCCTTAGCTATATATGTGTACAGCGAGAGCTTCGCAGAAGCGGGTCGGCGCGCGCATGACCTCGACGAGGCTGCTCCTCCGGTGCGTGTCGATGATTAAAGCCTCGAGGGGGAACAAAAGGAAAAAAAAAAAAAATGAGAGAGAGAAGTGGCTATACACGCCAGCTGCGGCGGAAAAAGAGAGAGAGAGAGAGAGATCGGCGGGCGGCCTTTACGCTCCCGCTCGGGCCGCTCTCCTCCACACACACACGCACACACTGCCCCACGGATCATCGATTACGCCGCTTAACTCCGTTCGGGACTCCGCCGCGGCCGGCGCCCACTTTGCCGCTCCTCGCACCTACCTAAAAGTATATACAGTAGAGTATAGCGTGTGGGGCTCGTATACACAATAAGTAGGTACATGCATTTATACAAGTACGTACGTATGTATATATACGCTACATATATATGATATAACATAACATACGTAACGATTGTTCACGCTACGTGTGCGTGCCGAGTCATATTAGAGAAGGGCGTATACCTGGACGATACGCACGAGGGGGGAGGGGGGTGGTGGTACAGATCTTATCAGCGGCCCGGTTCCGCGTGCCCGTCTCGCGATGCGAGCACAAGCTGCTACCGCTGCCACGGGCGCTGGTTACATATACACATGTATATATTCCGCTGGTCGTCGCGAGCAGGCTGATCTCCATAATCTCTTAACGACGCCCCATAACTCTCTCTCACTCCCGACGCAGCTCCGCGCCGCCGGCGACGGCCTCGAGTCTAAATTATTCTCGCCGCCACCGTGACCGCGTCACGAGCCATCGATATTATATATCCTCCCTTCTCTCTCTCTCTCTCCGCGCCGTGTGCCTTTTACGCGCTGACGCGTCGGACACGAGCGCGTCTTAACGACCTCTCACGCCCCGGGACCATGATAATGGGAGGCCTAATTGCACCGGAGAGCTATATACATACGTACATATGAATACCAAAGTGTGGGAGACATGATACAGCTGTGGGATCGCGTACATTACGAGCCCAAGACAAAGGTGGAGGGGAGGAATGCCCAACTGTCGAATCCAAAGTATACGGGAGCAATTCGGCACGTGCCTTCGTGTCAATGGGGGCTGATTTGATTTTGCCTCGATAATCGAGTGATTTCGACCACCCCCCTTTTGCACCTCGGAGCTGATAGTTTTGTTAAACGCAAGGACAATAATAGTTGGTACTCGGGTGTAAATTTCGCTTTACGCATCGTAGACTCGCTCGTGTTTTTTTTTTTTTTTTTTATCGTGCGTAGCTGGATTACACGCGCTGCCCAGCCGGGTGATCGGTACCTATACGTATATGGGCTCGAAAGCCGCCGTCGTCGCCGAGCGACCCAGCCGCAAGCCGTAAATAGGCGGTGTACAACCTACACACGAGTGTGTATATGCACATGGGCATATGCAGCACTTTTCTTCTTTTACCCATCCGTCCCCCTGCACTGCACCCCTTTTGTCGGCTCTTTCCAGCTTCCGTGTGTGTGCCTATTAGCCGCACTGCTGGATTACATTTGGTGTACAGCTTGGACGCCCCTCTCCGTCCAGATAAGGGTGGCCGTATTGCCATGATTTTCCGCTCGGGTCTCCGTGGGCGTGTTTTAAAAAGAAAAAGTTATCCGGAAAACCCGCGGCAATTAATGAGCGAGAGGGAGGACGACGCCTCCGCAATACTCGGTGTTAATTTATAGTGCCTCCGGCGTTGGTTGAGCAGCTGCGCCTCCAGTGCCGAAGGAAGCGAAGGGGGGTGGGAGTTAAATTGTCCCGAAGCCGCCGCCGCCACCGAGCTCTAATCAGTCGAGCGTGAAGTAGCTAGCTATACTCCCAACCTCCCCCCCCTCCCCCAATTCGCTACTCCTTTGGGACGGTGTGTACACACTCTAAAGACCGAGAAATTTCGTCGATCCGGTGTATCGTGTTGTCCGATAAGCAAGTTATTTGACGGAACGGTGAGCGTTGGATATTGTTATTTTGTTTTTTCGTCAAAGTAAAAGATATGAAAAAAAAAAAAAAGAAAGAAAAGAGCCGAGTACGAGCGAACGAGCCAATGCCCTTGCCTGCATATACATATACGGTGTAGAGACGGTGTTATTATACCTGTATATACGAGTACCCGTGATGCGAGGAGACGAGAAGGGAGAGAGCGGTGTCCCGTATAGCTGCGCCCGGCTCTCGTGCTGCAGACCGCAATCCCCTAATCAAAGAGCAAGCACCGCTCGGCCCATCCTTGCGGCTCTCCCTTTCTCTCTATCCCGTGATGATATACCTGCACGTATATAGTAGCTGCAGCCTCGGCTTTACTATTGCGGCTCTTGTCAACAGGTGTTCGCGGAAGGAAATACAACTAAAGTTGCGCTCCTTCGTTTCTTACACATTCATAAATCGTATAAGGGTATATTCGTTAATTTGTCGTCTACTGACACTGTTGATAGTTTTTTTTTTTTTTACTCGATTGCGGGAATCTTGTAGCGGGCTATTGCAATTATCCGTATATATAATACTGCGCGCCTCCATTTCAATCGCATTCGGTTCGGTGATACGTTGCGATCTGCAGATAATCTGCACTGTATGAAGCTCGCCCTCTTTCGGCCGTTTGCTCAATGCAAGTATACTGCTTTCTGGCTGCTCGATCTTTTTTCACCTTCAAAAATTTTTTTTTTTTTTTTCCTCCGACTTTTTCATTGATACTTAATATCAAGAGCAACTGTTCGAAATATATAATACTTGCGAAAAATCGAAAGTTTCACCGGAATATCATTTATCCCTCTGATACGAGACGACGGTACGGTAGGCCGATGCAATATCAACGTCGTGTGCTTTCCTCTCGCGCGAAGCTTTGCTCATGAAAATCACGCGCGTGGTTGGTATCCAGAGTCGGTAAAGCAGGGATCACTTGGCCGAGCCGATAAAAGCTCAGAATTTGAAGGTTTTGGCACTTTCGTTGGCTAGTTTGGAAACCCTCGGATAGGTGGCGTGGCTATTTCAACCCCTCAGGAGGGAGGAAAAACTACCCCCGTCGGGTGGTAAGTGTCGGACGATTAGCGTATCGGTACACAGGGTAAAACAATCGTGACCGGGTGGTGATAATGGGGATTCGACGTAACGAAGGTTTTCTTTCGGGATAACGTATAAATGTACGAAAACCACCCACCATACGCTAAACGCACGCATAAAACTGTCTTTGCTAGCTCCCGCGATGCGTGTGCTGTATTTCTCGTTGTCCACCTAGCACTGTCGTCTCAAAAATTTATAATTTTTTCACCCTGGAAAACCTGAAAATAAATAGTACACGCTCTTCCGATCGGAAGCAACAAATTCACTCAAACATAAATTACTTTGGTGCCCACTATACCCCGTACGCACGAGGAGCAAACGATATTCATGCGTCCTTTTTTTTTTTTTGTTTCCTCCTGTTCCAGGCCTCCAGCAGCAGTTCGGACGGAAGCGCATCGACGGGCAGGATCTACAAGAAGGTCGCCATCGTCGAGAATTTCTTCGACATCATCCACGCGGTGCACGTCGACCTGGAAGGTCGGCCCGGGAAACACGCCGGCCAAAAGCGCACGTACAGAACGGTAAGCTCCAACTTTTCTTCAACCATACACGTAATTGTGATAAAAAATTTATCCATCCCGCAACGCGACAAGGCACTACCTCGTGTAGAATTAGCAGAGCGATTACGGCTTCTATATGGAGCGCGTGTGTTTTCAATTTGGCTGATTACCCGCAATCGACCGGCTGCATCTCGTTTGCCGCGTTCGTGGTGGGCAACGTGTACACACACATATATATATACAGGGTATATCGAAGCCCGCGGTATAGTAGTCGCGCTTTCTCTCTCTCCTCCCTCTTTCTCTCCACATCACCCCCTTCTCAGCTGACTCGGCGCGATCTGCTTGTGATTCAAAACCTCGGGGCACTTGTTGCGCGCTCTGCTCGCTATATATACACGTACATACTCTCTCGTGTACACTTGAATGCGCACTCGCGCGCGCCAACGCATACACCTAGGTACCTACTCCTCCTCTCGAATCGAGAGTGTCTGTCTAGTTTGCTTTACGCCGGTTATCGTATCTATTGCACCGTCTGAGCCGCTACGCCGTATCCTGTCGGGGCTTTGACGCACGTGTGTCTACATAGCTTGATCACTTTTTTTTTTTCCTCCCTTTCTGTGTATCGTATTGGGAAGCTGATAAAGCGTGTGGTTTTACGAATCCCACACACCGTTAGGCGCATCATCGTGGTGGCATAATTATCATTACCTCAGTGATACATGCGGTACATTTTTGTAAATTGAATTTACTTATTTGCAGTACCTTTTTTTTTTTTTTTCATATATACATACAAAGAATAAAGGTGCTCTTGTCCATTTTTTCAACCCTCATAATAGAAATACCAATCATCTTGTTAAACTTTTTTAATGATGTATGTTTATATGGTATACGACATTTGAATACCTATATTTCGTGATTTTTCTTTCTTTTTATTACAATACATAATTTTTAAAAACTTGAACAAGATATTTAAAAAATTGAGACATGGGACGAATTTCGCTACCCTTATGATTTATTTATGATTCATGTAAATTAAGTCGCTTGCGGTTTTTTCAAAGAAGTACTTTATCAAAAATTTGCCAACTTTGATAAACATTCGTATGGATGTGTGCAAATGCTAAATAACTGAAATAATTTGTTGTATATGCAAAATACGCACGTCATTGAATTTTATATAATGATATGTTAACCATAATCATTTGCTGAATTACTCGCTGTTGTAAAAGTAAAAAATTTTTTTGCATCCCCAACTACTTTTTTGCGATTTTTGAAAATCCATTTATTCACAAAAAATCTGGTAATCTTTTCGAGGAGTCGATAAAAAAAAAAAAAAAATCCCTTTCTCTAGCGGCCCCTATCAATTTGCGTCTCTCCGTTTCTGCTTCCAGATAACCGAGACCTACGCCTTTCTGCCACGTGAGGCGGTGACGCGTTTCCTGCTCGGCTGCACCGAGTGTCAGCGCCGGCCAAGGACGCCCAGCCCCACGAGCCTGGCAGCCGTAGCCACTGCTACTGCCACCACCACCGCCACAAAAAACGACATTCCCACGATCTCCAGGACCCCGACGCCCACGACGCCTATCGACTCGCCACCGAGCCCCAAGCCAGCCACAACCTTGGCCAACAGCTCCACGCCAACGCCCGACGACGCTGACAAGCCCAAAGAGGCCAGCGATCCTCCGGAGACTGGAAGCCCCTCAAACGAGAACTCGCAGGATCAGCCAAAGGCCGAAATCAAGCTAGAAACGGAGGAACCAGCAAAGACGACGACGACAGCGGTAACCGAGACAACGGAAGCCACAACGACGAGCACGGTGAAAACGGAGAACATCGATGGGGATGCCACAACTACTAGTGCCACCAGTGAGACGGACAATAGCAGTAACGTCAGTGTGGCCAAGATCAAGGCCGAGAAGTACAACCCTCTCAGCATAACGAACCTGCTGAGGAAGGACCCAGTCAGCCGAAGACCGCCGATCGCCCTCGTGCCCAAGTCAGAGTCGGCATTGTCGACGGCTGCGATTACCACCACCACAACCACCACCAGCACCACCACGATCTTCCCGTCCGTGACGGAGAGTAGCTTACCGGTCGCGGGGGACTGCCCAGTGGCCAAGTGCGCCCCCATGGACTACAGCTGGACGGGCGACGAGGTGTCCCGGGACTTTTTACCGGCAGCCGGCCTCATTGGCCAAAACCTGAACCTGCTGGCGACCATCCAGCAGCTCCACTGCCAGGTGATGCTCGCGTTGACCCAGAGGCTGCGTCCGTCGGAGCCGAGCCACGGCTCGCCCCCGTCGGCAGCTCGGAACAACGCCGAGGAGCCCGGCTCCTGAGAATCGGCCGCGCCCTCGCCCCCGCCGGCGAAACGCTGTAGCTTCAGCATCGACTCGCTTGTAAATAAACTCTAATGTACATATAATAACTGGCTTACGTGGGTCGGCTACAAGAAGAAGAAAAAGAAGAAGAGGAGGAAGTGACGTTCGTTCGTTTGTTCTGTGCTGTTGTAATTATTATACCAATGAAGCCGCGCGACAGCCGGCATCGACGATGGGACTATTGTTGACTTGCACCGTGGATGAGTGACGCGAGACAATCGCCGATGTCGAGTGTTGCCGAGTATAGTGCGCGCGCGTGTGAGTATGTTCGTTAATTTTAAGAATCGCGGATTGTGGATAGGCCGAAGAAGGAGATGAGTGAAAGAAAAAGAAAAAAAAAATATATATATATACAAGAGTCACGCAAAAGTAATCAAATATCGTTGTCTCGTTTCATTTCGACGCCCCCCCTCCCCCCCGACCCTTACCATCAACCGTTCCTCCCGTGCTCCTCGTGTTTAATATTTGTGCAACGCTACATATGTGTCCTTACTTCCCCACTAGATTTGATACCTATAGGCGTGTAAGGTAATGCACGCACAGCGAACGGGAGAGGAGCTAGGGCGCGCGGGATAATCGATTAAAGCCCAGCAGCCCGTTCGCGCATTATCGGCGGCATTAAGCCGGCGCGACTCCATTGAGTGCCGATTGAGCGCTTAGCCCAGTGGCTTGCTTTCGAGCACCCGGCCATTGAACCTATTGTACACGCTCCCCATTGTCTTTTTTATACGGTTGTACAAAAAAGTGTTCACTGGCGCAGTGTAAGTATATTTATGTTTGTACACATATAATATATTGAAGGTAGAAGAGGAAATTTTGCCAGTCGCAATTCATCGTCGTCGTCGTGGTTGCTCGAGAAAAGTAAGCGGAGGGTGAGAAGGGTACGAGCGCCCGGAAATATAACCAGAGAGCCGAGCCCGAGGATGCAGCAGCCGCTGGAGCGCCGGGATCATTTCGAAGATAGCTGGGAGCCGCTCTCTCTCTCTCTCTCTCGTTCTCTTTTTGCGTAGGAGTTGTCGGGTGCGCTGCGTTAGTTGAAGCAGGGAAAGAACGAGGGTGAGGAGGAGGAGGAGGTTTTAGGTAAAGGCATATACGTATATATACGTACAATACACGTATATATGTATATTATACCAGCACAGGGCGCAGATAGCCGTCAGAGGGTGGCAGGAGGAGGAGGAGTAGATGGAATGGGTTGGGGGGGGGGTGACTGCGAAACGGGTTCTCCGTTGGCAGGGAGCAAAGGGATCGGGGCCGACTGGAGTGAGAGGGAGCGAGTCTCTCAGGGGGGTGAGTTTGGCGCCGAGGTGTCGCGCTCCTCCCCCCCCCCCAACCCTCCGCTTGCAGCCCTCACGGCAGCGCTCTCTCTCTCTCTTCGTTCCTCCCTGCCTACGTTGCTGCATACCCCGCAGCTCCGGCTTCCACCCCCAGACCCGTACACCCCCGTCTGCCTCCTCATCTGTTTTATCCCTTTCGACCTGGCTCGTTCCTCTCTCTCTCTTGCTGGCGTATATATGTGGCGGCGACGGCGGCTGCTGCTCCACTGCGTCTCTCTCTCACCCCCATCCCCGGCCGTTTGCCCGCTCCCGCTCTATCTCTGTCTCCTTCACCCGGATCTAAATGAATAATTCTGCAGCCAAGGAAGACAAGAGAGCAAGGACGAAGGTGCACAGGAGGTATTTTTTTTTTTTTTTTTTTTTTTTTCGTGGATAGACATTGACGCTCGCTCTCTCTCTCTCGATTTCAAGCTTCTCGCAGTTTCAAATGTTCCCTGGCACACAGCAATACCATCGTTATTATCAGCGGCAGGGGGGGGGGAGAGAGAGGTTGAAAAACGAGACAGTGACACGAGCGGCTATTCAGTGTATATATTCTCAGCTTGTAAAAATAGTCCACCGCCACCGTTGTCGGTAGGACGGTCACGTACCCCATACAGGTGTGCACGTACAATACGGCAATCGGATCGCGGGCATTTAACGTTGCGACGCTATTGTACATGGGGATATTGGGGATATGACTCTCTCGCGAGAGAGAGAGAGAGAGATTTGATTAGTGTTGCGGTTACGCGGCGAGATAACATTCATTACCATAGCAACAGGCGCTCGGTGTCTCTCGTCATCGGCAGCTGCACTCTGTACCTAACGTGTACCTATTATGTCCCCTCCTTTGCCGGTCTCTGATATTATCACGAGAGTTTAGTTTATTTGGCCAAACTAATATTATAGTTTGTATTTTACGCGTATCATGTGTGTCGGTCGTTTGCGTGGTTCGGTAAAATGTTTTATATACACCATCACTGTGCTCTTCGTGAAAAGCAGTTCACGCACACACAGGAGAAGGAAACAAACGAGGGCAAAAATCGGCGTGTTGATCGGTTTCCCATCAATGAGAGAAAATGTCAGTAAAGCAGCAACACGACAACGCGTACAAAAAGGGCCAAAGTCAAGATTCACTCAGCATTGAAATTCCGTCCCCTCCGTGGGTTACATTGAAACACATTTTCGCTCCTACACACCTAGCTATATGTATATATTTTTATTCTCTCCTCTCCGCGAAGGTAATTATCAAACTTTATGACCAAACCGATCCGTACACTTTTGTGTGGGTATGATAATTATTTTTTCCACATATCCATGCCTCCCCCTGTATCTTCGTTACGGGTCTTTTTCTTTTCTTTTTTTTTTTTTTTTTTTTTTCTTCTTTATGTTTCAAGATTGAACATTTCATGGGAAAAAGAACTTCTGTTAGTGTGGCCAGGTAGTGCTAGTGGAAAGTTACTTCAATGATCGATGACTAGGTACTTCTGAGTTGTGCTTCATTCTTGCGGATAAAGTATATATAAAACCGGTCAAACTTACTAGTGACATATAGTAACTTTTTTTTTTTTTTAACTGGGTGTCCATTTTTTTGCATATTGTAGCAATGATGTATTTAATTATTACAATTACTTAATATANATATATATATACGTTTGGGGTGAGGAAGCAAACGGGTTCTGCTTGTTCGCGCGGGGCGGGAATATTTCAGGCATTTATTTTGCTAAACTTGTTCGGAAACTGGCTCTGCTGCTCCGGGAGAGAGAGTCAAACTAACTGCACTGCAGTGTGGCACCCGGCAAGGGCTGGTGCGCCCATCGCGCGTACACATATATATATATATATACACGTCACACCGTCTTCTCCGTCTATTTATGTATATACACATATATACTTGCACGCGTAGGTATATATACGTATAAAGGGAAACCATATAAATTTTATAAAGAAGCGAAGCCCCGGCGCTCGGGCTTAACTTTGTTCTCAAAATCAATCTTTGGCAGGAAATACTTTCTCTCTCTCTCTCTCTGCCTGCCCCGTTGTTAATTTCGTTATCGGCGAATCGATCAGGCGTGCCTCCAAAGAGTTTCCGGGCCACGCGGGGTATGTCCCTCCCCCCCTCTTGTTTTGTCAAACGGTGCCTTCGACGAGACGTACGGAATATTTTTCGCTGTTGTACTTGCCCCTCTGACCCAACCACATACGCATTATACTCGGGAGTGCCGGAACGGATAAGCGAGAAAAACCTGTGAGAGCAAAAGATGAGTGGTTGGGGGGGGGGGTGCATTTGGCGAGCATCACCTGTGTATATACGTAGGTACAGGTATATGTCCTAATGGTACAGCTGCTATGCGCACGTGCACTATCTTCCTTTTCTTTGAAGTATATGTATGAAGAAAAAAAAAAAAAAAAAAAAAAAAGGGAAAACGAGGGTTGAAGGAAAAAAAAGGAAAGAAAAATGGAAGTATACACAGAGGCGAAACGGGCAGGCAGCCGTACGAAGGAGCGGCAAGGCAACAGAGAAGAAGGAGGAGGAGGAAGGGAGCGGGAATATTATGGAAGGAAAAGAAAAGAAAAGAAGGACGAGGGTGGCGTGCTCGGGGGATGGGGAGTCGAGGCTGCTCCAGTGGGGGGGGTGGGGGAGAAAGGGTGCACACGGCGTAGGTATTACTACTACGCGCAACTACTAGTGGTGCAGAGGGTGGAAACGAAGCGAGAGAGCTTCCCTACCCAACCCCCCCCCCCCGGTACGTATATACACGTATATATATAGCAGTAGTTGAAGCAGCAGCACCGGCGGCCAACACTTTTCCTCGTATTACTTAGAGGAGAGAGGATATAGCTCCGCGCAGCGAACGTGGTATATATATATGTATACATAGGAGGATGAGGTAAAGAAGAAGAAAGAGGAGGAGGGTAGGTGGGCTCCGGGGCTATATCTCAGGGCAGAGAGAGAGAGCACCCTCGGCTGGTAGCTGCGAGAGCGCATTATCCCCCTTTCCGCTCTGCCGTTTGCTCTAGTCAGCTCCCATCCCCCCCGTGTGTGTGTGTCGGCAGCGGCCCTCTTCCCGTTCCACCACCCCCTGCCAGCTCGCAATAGCAGCCGCTGTGCTACCGCCGCCGACACACTCTGTTTCCCCCAATTCCACCCACCCGTCCACCCTCTCTGCAGCAGCAACAGCGGCATATCAACCTTTGCCCACCCCCTCTCTCTCTTCGTCGCCCACCATCCGACCCGAGCACCCGCTCGAAGGTGGGTGCGCCCTACTGGCGCCTGAAGCCGCCCTAGGCTAGGGGGTGGGGTGGAGGAGGAACTCGGAGCCGAGGCTTTTGGCTCTGGCATATTCCGCTTCTCTCGCAGCTCGCTCTGTCTGCCGGCCGTATAACAAGCGTCGCCCGATTTATCGATATGTAAATATATATATAGCAGTTTCGACAAGTCAAAACAAGATTTTTTTCAATATCCACGTGACGAGGATATCATAATGCATATTCTACTATGGCTTCAAGACATCCACATGTATAGTATAATGCAGTGGTGTGTTGCGACGTACGGCAATACCTCGTGGGTGGACTCATCACAGGCACCTCGGTGACTTGTTTATTCATTTTTGGAATAGACCCCGAGTTATGGTAGGGTTGACATAGGAGTTTTGTTTCAGGCATGTAAACGCCGTAAAACGGCTAATTCGATACAATTGGTGGCAACGACGCTGCCAGCCTCACAAGTTGGTAATTTATTTTCAGAACGGACCCCATATCCTTTTGACTTTCGACTGCACTGTCACAATCGATGTATACACGACACATATACTACAGAGCGAGTTTAGTTTGATTCGGTCCCGAGAAGAATTTTGACGGCAACTTTTGCTGATGATTGTCGTAGTATCAAGTCTCACAATATTGTGCTCTTGTGGTTTGTCTGTGCTTACCTGGCGCTCCATAAAGATGGAATGTTTCTCTATGTTTCCTGCTATTGCTCGTCTCGTAAATCGTTTTACAGGTCATCAATATATTCAATTGGCATTTTACAATCGTAACATATAAAAACTCCAGATTTTAGGTCATAATATTTAACGAAAAAAATTTTGAAAGTTACTTCGTAAAGTAGTTGTTAAGTAGAAAAAAAAAATTCAAATTTTCCATGATTTTATTAAGACTGATTACACCACTATTTTTTTCGGGCTCTTTGTGGCATAATCAGGTAATTTGTAAGATAATGGTGCGTTAGAGACGAATGTATAATATTTCAAGTATATAGCCAAATTGAAAGTGTAAAAGAAAAAAAATTTTTTTTTCTTCATTTTCGTAATAATGGAATATCGTCCTTTCTACGATATCTGCACTATTAACAGTGACAAAGCAAATTTGGATTTTCGATTATTTTAAGTTCGAAAATTTCAAATTGAGAGCATAGCCCCTACTTTTCTCAGGCTCTGTATGGTATAAATATGCTTATTTGCGGAAGCCGATGTCTGTGAGGCGCAAAACTACATTTCCCGAACCCCAGAGGAAACACCGCGCATGTATGAATGTTCTCAGATTTTTCACTATTTTTAGCCCACTTATGCCTTGGATAACGGCGGCGATGTGCGCAGCGGGGCACGGCAGGGAAACCAAGGAGGGAGGGGGTCGCGCAGGACTCCGTAGGGCTTCTCTAATTATTTTTCATCCGTAGTATCCGTACACTACTGCCTGCATGACAGCAGCGTCGAGGGTGCGCCATCGCGCTCCGATGCTTGTCCGACTCAAATTAAACGAACGAGTAGGCCCGCGCTCGCACGATATCCGTGCCCCATATTATATACACACGCGTGCGCCTATAAGGATAAAGTATATACATATATACGTACGTGTGCAGACAGACACGCATGTCTCGGAACTGGAGTAAAACATTTTTTTTCTACTCCTCCTCGTCCCAGCCCCTATACGCGTGACGTGCCCCTCGACGCGTCGCGTGTGCACGTGTATTTAACGCCTCCCTTATTCCTTTTCAATCTCGCGGGCACATCTCGCTTTTACGACGTGCCCTCCATCGCCGACTTTCGCGCCTCTCGATTGACTTTTTATACAGCAGGGCCCACGATGATTTATCACATTTTATCACCCAATGAGCGCGAGATCGACACCCTACAAGTGATTGGTTACGCGCGACCCATCGTACGTTAATCTGCAAAGGTATATAATACATTATGGTGAATCGAATACGAAAACTCGTGCAATGAAAGTTTAAGATATAAAATACGTACATCATGGTTGAGATTGTCATGCATCATGGGAATCTCTCGTGCAAAGTTTCCATATTTTGTAACCATATAAGGTACAATAAAAATAAGTTGTCACCGATATCCGCGCAAAAAAGGGTGGAAGGGGGGGATGAAAAGTCAAACGCGCCTTTTAGGATACGTCTTGGACAATAAATAATTTCTCCCCAACTAAGTACTGTTTCAGATCGTATCAACGTTCGATCCGTGCGTCAACGAATAGATACATATATTTGTAATATCGGGTATTTTCTATTGCGGAACATGAAATAAAAAGGGGACACTCGCCGTATATTAATTGAACCCATCGGAGGGTGCATTGCCCTCCGTTTAATTTTTTTTATTTTATCGTCACCCTATAATACACGCGATAAGCGTCTCGGAGCAATTGAAAGATCGAAGATTCGGGTAATTTTGAAAAATTGCGGAGCAAGGGGTTCACGGGGGGAAAGGAAGGGGGAGCAATTCAGGGTTGAAGAAGCTCATTAAAAATACTTGTGTGCAGCAAACATACACCGTGGCGTTGGCGTACACTCATATACGTATGTATATAAATGCTAGTGTCAGTATTTTCAGATGATATTCTAGCTCGGGTGTGCGTGCAAGGGTGGTATACAGGGGCAGAAGGGTATATATAGGGGAGTACAAGGATGTGGGTGGCTCTCGGGAGCGTAAGACAGGGGGGGGGTTGGGGGTGGCTAAACTAAAGGAGCTCGGCTTCGTGGAAATACTCGAGGGTGGAAGAGAAGATATGGAGGAGGGTGGGTGTAGTAGGAAGGAGCGCTACGCCGCCGAGGTCGAGGATGAGGTGGTGGCCTCGGGGAAAGTTGAGCCGGAGGGCGAGAGAGAGCTCGGAAGGCTGTTTGTTCGGAGGATAGCGTAAGACGTTGACGTGAAGCCTCTCCGCCCTATGCCGCCACTGTATGCGGCTCTAGCTCCCTTTCGCCTTATTCTCCTCGCCGAACCGGCTTTCTCGCAAACCCACCCCCTTGCCTTACCGTCTATGTGTATATATATATATATATATATATATATATATATATATGTGCCGCGCTGCGCTATTGGAACTATGTTGTACGGAGTATACGTAACGGAAGAGAAAGGCAGAAAAAGGTCGGAAAAAGAAAGAAAGAATGAAAAATAAGGTCGGGGCTCCGGAAGTTGGCGCGAGGATGGATGTACGTAACGCAAAACGAGAAATGGACACGATGGGTGAAAAATTGGCAAAATAGGGGGTCCATTGCACCCAAGGTCCACGCAGGGGGTGGTGAAGTCAGCGACGGATATGGTAGCGAGTTTCTGAATTTCTCATATAGATAGGTATATACCGAGGAGTTGCGACTCTACCAGCCAGTCAACCCGATCCAAACATATAGGTGTATATATACATATATATGCCACGTGCCTCGCAGATACGGAGCGAGAGAGAGAGGCAGGAAGGTACGATGTCAGATGCGGCTGCGAGGCAGGGGGCGAGCCGAAGAGAGACGTTGGCGTCAGAAGGAGTCGGGCTCCTCGTCGCCGTACAGTCGTAGACTAGGAGGAGGAGGAGGAGGAGGATAAGGCAAAGGGAACTCCAGGGGTACAGGGAGGCAGGGGGAGAGAAGAGAGGCAACGCAAAGTGAAGCGAGGACTCGGGGTATACACGCTCGTATGTATATATGTATATAGTGTGTACATACGCATCACCGGCATCACCCATATATACCTACCGGGTCTCCCTTTCTGGACTCACACCCCCGTTTCATCCTGCCTTCGAGCCCATCCTCTCCAGTTCCGTTATCCGAGCTCCGAGCTTTCTCGCGCGCTAGTTCCCGCTTTCTCTCCCGCCACCCCCTTGACTATACGACGACCCTCGTCCGCCCGTTCCCCCGAGCGTCTCACTGCAGCACGGCTAGCCCCGTTTCCTCGTTCTTTACCCCCCCCCCCACCCCCCACCCTGTCTCTCTTCTTTATCCATATATAGGTAGGTACAACGTCGAGGCATATTCGGCCGCTGTATATACATATATATAGACGCGCTCCGCAGCCTTTTCAACGCGCCCATCCTCTCTCTCCGTGCTATCTTTTCCCCATATCTTTCTCTCGCTCTCTAGCTCGTCGGTGCCACCCCCCACCCCTCATCACCATTCCCCTTTTTCTGTACACGCACACACAGAGTGAGATACACCCCTTGGCACACCTATACACGTGTATACGTGTACGAGCTACCGCGCGATGGGCGCACAGCCGAGGTACTCTTCAATTCTATAAGCCGAGTTATTATTGCTCCAACTTTTCCGTCGCTATATACGTACGGCTCTCTTTTCGGTCTGCGCTTTTGACGCCCGTTACCCCTCCCCCCCCCACACTCTCTCTCTCGGCTGCAGCAAACAGTAGCAGGTATATACCCCCTCCCCTTGTATACGCTCGCTCGCCCATTGTGCAGCTCGATCATCATCATCATCATCATCGCTTGTGCGCTGCTGGCTGCGCGGTGCATCACCAGCTCGTCGTACAAAAGCCAGAGCTAAAACATTGCTCGTCCCTTTGTTTTCGTTAACGAAAAAATCACTCCACTGCTACTACCACTACTATACCATTGGTAATGACTGTGGGTGTATTTTAATGTATATACGTATACCCTTTGCCAATACCTTGTGGGTTGGGTGTACAGCTCGGAGCAGGCCTATACAGATATGAAATCCCAAGTTGCGAGGTATGATATGTATAATATTATGTGCAGAGTTGAGTTGAGTGTCCTCGATCTTCGGCCGTCCACCTGAAATCAAGGCAGTTGCCAAAAACGTGAACTCGGTGCAACAGCGGCAAGGAATAAAAAGCTCCCTCTCTCCCTCGTTTCCCCATATAATATATGTAGGTATACTCGAGTTAGGGTGGGGGGTAGTGCAGCAAAATGCACGTGCATGCATGCACGCAGTAATGTATATGCCTAGAGAGATATAGAGCCCTGGCATAGAATGTGACTGTCGCGCGGCTTCCACGCCCGTGACAGCAAATCGATCGAACGGTAGGTGTATAATTTATAGCAGCCCCCGTCCTGTGGCACACACGCCACGCTACACGTACAATATGTATATATATAGGGGGCATAGGTAGCCAAACCCATATACACCTGTACAATTTATATAGATACATTATACCGTATGCGAGATATACATGATAATGTGTATACGGTGCTCCTGTCCCTTCCCTGCCTGCGCCTCTCGTCCCGTTCTCGTTTTTTTCTTTCTCAGCTCGGCAGTACCCGTTCCCTAGTATATAAGTATGTGTATATATTATGTCATGGCCCGCATGTGCGGCGCCGGCCGGCCAGTCAAGCCACCGCCCCAAATAGTCATTGCCGACTCGTGTCGCGCATCGATTCCCCCCCCCCCTCCATACTCTTTTTTCCACCCTGTAGCCGCTATCTCTCTTTTTACCTCATCCTCTGCCTCCCCCCCCCCCATCCATCGAGCTCGTGTGTGCGTCACGCTGTCGCCAGTGATGCCGGTCGAGCGCCCAAGAGGATAATGGGCCTGTGCATAGGTGAACGCGACCGGAGAGCACACCAAGGTACGAGTGAGGGAGGAGGGGTTGGAGGTGTATATATGTGCATGCCTTTTACCTCGACCGTCCGTCCAGCTCGCGTTTGCTCGTTGTTCCGCCGCGTGTCACACGGCCCGGGCCGGGGAGGCAGAGGGACGGAGAGTGGCCCTGCGCGCGCTACCCATACAGGTACACACTTACACCCGCAGCCGGATAAAGAGCCCGGTTTTCTCTCTCTCTCTCGCGTGTGTGTTGATGGCGTGCGTACGTGGGCGTATCATAATAAATGCAGGTACCTCGTTGTACCCATATATATATATATACGCATGTATAAGCGTTGGTACGCGCCCTCCCCAACTTCGGACTGTAGGTGGGCGCGGTGTTTGATATTATACGGCCCTCCTTTGTTCATCGGGTCTTTTTTTACTTTTTTTTTTAGGTATCACATGATACATTGCATTATACGTATATATACGTTACGGACCATCAAATGGTCCACACCTCCGCAGGTATTCGTCACAAAACGTGTTATATAGATAATATTATCATTGATGCATGCATGTGACGCTAGAGCTTGTGATTTTACTTTAAAGCGCGAGGGTGAAATGAGAGTTTGGGGGTGCCGTTTTACTCGTGCTGTATATACAGGTGTCATGAATTTCCTGCTGGAAGAGCGTCAACGTAAATGGCCCATGTGTGAGCTTTTTGTGCTGACTTTCAAAGAATTCCCGGGGATGATTTTTCGGAAAAACTCGGCCGAGACGTGATTGCGACAACGATAAAAACCGTCATTAGTAAATTATACAGCGCAGTGAAAATGTTGCATTATTATATACACGTGAGACGTGGGGGATTTGGTTTAATCTCGTGCATTAGTGATAGTTCAGCCACTGCCGATATGTTGTCGCTTATTTGAGTCACGGGCCGTAGCTCAGAGCCTAGCCGTCAATTATACGTGCTCGAAAACTTTGTCACCCCTCCCAGCCTCACACCCGTATATTCATACATACACTCCCCCCCCCGAACCATATAGTGCACAGCGTAATATGTGAATGTACCTATACACGTGTATGATAGATACACAGCAGAGAAAGACTGCTGGGCTGGGCTTCTCACCCCCCCACCCTCCGCTCCCGGCCGCTCTGCTTTTATCAGTCGGGAAAACGCATGATTGCACGGCCTCGGGGCAACGGGATTTAGATGTAACTATATATGTAGGTATATACGCGCTCGACGTTGCATCACTGTGCCGAATATGCTCGCGTGTGTGCATGTACACTTATACATATAAACACACGAAGCTCCGTAACAGCCGAAATCATCGTGACCCACCACCGCCACGTGATACGCCGCTGCCGCTGTTGCTATACGAATTTTGGGGGTGGGTACGTAGGTTACCACCTCTATATACCATTTACGTGTGTGTATGTAGTATTGCTCGATCTCTCGCAACTATGGCCGAGGCGCACAAATTGCTGATATTGGACTGCGAGCGGCGAACCCCGTGTGTTATATATATTGAGCACTTCGATATTGGGTGCTATATATATATATGTGTGTGTGTAGCAATGACAACACAGCCGGCGTCATCGTGTGCCCTTTGCCAATCGCACCTCGTATACGTACATGTGAAAACGGGAGCCGCATGTCCCCAAATCATCCCCATCCCTCGTTATTAATGTCACGTTGCAGCCAAAGTTGTCCCTTATTCGTATCGGCGTGTGCCATTTGGTTAATGACGATTTTAACAAAAGCTGCGAGAGAGAGAGAGCAATTGCATGGACACCCTCGACACTGTACCTATATATGCGGAATAAGAACATTTTTCACACCACGTATAATATATGTATATCTACCCATCTGTATCTCTACTTTGACTGTTTAATTGGTGTCGTCGAGTTGTTTCGGCTTCGTTTTCGTTATTGTTGCCATTGTTCGCTTTGCCCCCCCCCCCCCCGCTCGTCCATAACTAAATTAATTAAATGCTCGACATATATGTGACAAAAGTACACGATTGTTAAATATGAACGTATAAAATTGTCGAGTGTTTTCGATTCCTTGTGCTGTTGCTGCACAAGTACTCGTTATACACACATATACAAATTGTCCCGACAAATATAAACAACACACGCGGAATAATAGTGTAAGTATATAGTTTTTATCCCTGGATTCATAACTATACAGTTATACGCATGAAATAACGTCATCGTGACTCGTCGTTTCGCTTTCGAAGATTGTATCTTTTAAATATGAAAAAAAAAAAAATAATAATAATAAAAAAAATAAATAAATAAATAAAAAAAAAGCTGAATACGTAAGCAAAGCAAAAGGGGGAGAAGAGAGTATAGAAGCATGCGTAGCAAGAATTTGTATACGTATATATGTGTATACGTGAACCGAGAGAGAGAGAGAGAGAAAGAGATGAAAAAAGAGCTGGGGGGAAACTAGAATCTATATAGGTAAGTACCGGCTGTGCGGGATGCGGAAGAAAAAAATCGCAGGGAGAAAAAGGTGGAAATGGTACCCTACAAAGTATAAGGAGACACCCAAGGGGGAACGGTATATATATATAGGCACAGAGGAGGCAGCTATGTATACGTACAAACGAGTATATACGACTGGTGGAGGGAACGAACGGAGAGACGAGAGAGGACACGGGCTGCTTACGTATATATATATACCTTATGTGTATATTTATCAGATATCGTAGAATGTATCCACTATGAAGGTGTATGCGAATGATGTTGTCTAGCCATATTTTACATTTGTATCCGAGATGCAGTTGAAAAATCATCAGCTGTGTACTTATCATGTAAAATTCGAAAAGAGAAAAATAATGAGAATGCAAGTACAGGTTTACGTGAAATGTGCTCAATAATTTCGGGGCTGTACGCTTGGGAGGCGCGAACCGCAATCCGTATACACCTTGTACATGTATGTATATATCCGTTCATCGGGGAATGCCTGCACGAAAATAGATTTCTCTTTGCGGAGGAAGGAGAGCGCGTGCACTGCCCGCGACTGCTTTCTTTTTATAACGTGTACGGGCAGGATGCGCGGGAGGCACGAGAAATAAGCCAAATTCTCGCTCCCTCGGTGTCAAAGAAACACTCCGCACCACCCACGTGTGTATATATGTATGTATATGTAAATAGGCCCCGACTACTACCCTACCTCCCTGTGCTGCTAACATCTTCAAACCCCTTTTTTTTTCTTTCTACTCGTTCGCATCCGCATATTTATACTTATAGGTACACGCATATGCGGCCCTGCACATATCTTTTTTGTGAATTTGGTGATGGCTGCCCATTACTCTCACAAGCCATACGATGAGCGTATTGATGATTTGTTTTTATCAGAGTTATTTGACCCACTCTCGCCACCCCTTCGTTTATACGTAACACGGGTATGGAATAAAAGTTTTGCAACAATGCCGAAAGCTCGAAAAAGTCAAACAGTTGCACCGGAAAAACCTTGTATTGTATATAAGTAGCTGGTGTCCCGTCGCCCGTTGTCGATTAAGTGGCATCAGAGAGCGGAGTATATAATATAGGTATACAGGGTGAGGAGGAAGAGCCGCGATCATTGTACGAACATATTATACCTATATACCGCTGATGGTTGTGCCCCGTCTAATCTACTGTAACGCCACTATACTGTACTGCCATATACATGTGTATATATATATAGATACTTCCATGCCCGAGGCGGCGAGGGATATAAACTTCCGCATACGGCGTATCCTCAATCAAATTCCCCGTACGGCCGTGAGTCCAACGCTTCACCTGATGACGATGCGCTCCGTACATACACATACTGCTTGTACCCTCTCTTTCCACCCCCCCCCTTCCTATACTCTTTTTCCACCCTTTCTCGATCTTTTTGTTCTCCTCGGCGCGGGTAAGACTATACTTATATACGCACACTCCATCCCTCACATCGTAATATACATATATGTAGCGTGTGTATTCTTGCCGATGCCTTTCTTCCGTCGGTGGCAGTGTGGGGCTATAAGGTGTACACTACACACTACTGTGTGCACACCATCGAGGAGGCGCGAGTAATACAGGGGGGGGGGTCTCGTGACTGGCACTGCGGCTTGCGATGCCAAGTCTGCAGCATCGGGGCCCTTCCTCCTCCACTGCACCGGCTCCCGTATATACTTACACAAGTTGCATCGGACGGACGACGGCTTTAATTTTACCACCTATATAATATACATATACTCGGCGAACTCTCTCCCTCTCTCCCATCCTGCCACTATACCTACCGGCTGCTCCATTTGTAATGTGGTTCCGTCTGCGTCGATGCATCCTCGGTCGTTCCTATTATATATATAGAGGCGGGGGTGAACCATGATATATATTCGTCTAATGTAGGGGGTGGAAGGAAGAAAAAAAAAGAAAAGAAGAAAGTGGAAGGTGGGAAAGCCTCGCGGGGTCCAAATCAAAGGGCCGCCGCGCTGCGAAGAAAAAAAAAAAAAAAAAAAAAGAAGAAGAATTGCACAAAGTTCACAATGTATACACGCATATTTCAATCATATACAGTGTACCAGTGGGTTTTTGGTTGGAATACGGTGGGGAGGGAGGGGCAGAGATAAAGGAGACGTGGAGCGGGGTGATGAAAACGAGAACCGATAAAGGGAGTGAGAGAGAGCGAGTGAAAGGCCATGTGCTCTCTGACATCTGTGAGCAGAGTGTCTCCATCATAGATATGATATATGTATAAATATATACTAACGAACAATAATCATAATGATAAAAAATGTGCAAAGCGAGCGGGGAAACCGATGTAATGTACGTAAAGAGCCGGTGTGTACGCCAAAGGGTGGGGGTGGTAGAGTTTGCGCGCGAAGCCGAGAAAGCCGCGGCAATCGTATCACGGAATTATTTAGAACAGTGGATGGTGTACCTATATGTACACGTGGAGTCCGAGGGTGTAGTAGTTGTTGGTGTCCAGCGCCCAGGGAAAGTAAAGCCAGCAGGAGGAGGAGGGAGGGAGGGTGGAAAGGTAAAACAGAGAGAAGTGCTCCGACCATATACATATATATATATATATATGGGTATACATTTGTAGGTACCTCGACGGAATTACAACCCCACCCCTCGCAAGTCCGTCTCTTCTAGTTTCGCTTTGCCCTTCGCAAGGGAGACTAGAATACGTTCCCTTTTCCACCGCACGAACCCACTCCCCCCCCCCCCCTCTATCTCGTGTGGGTGTGTGCATCTATACCGTTCTCTTTGCCGGCGCTGGCTTAGCTCAAAGAAACAGCGGACCCTCGCGTGTGCTCGCCCTATACACACCAGCCAGTCATCCGGTGTAACCCACCGCAGCTATATNGGGAGCATGAATATTTTACATACCGTGATGCCCGGCACTTTAGTGGATTATACTATGGAAAACCAACAAAAAGTCGCCAAGTATCTGTATCTGTATCTGTATATTTACCCAAGTCTTAGTCTTAATCGACAAACGTGTATATATATATATATATATACACACACACACACAGCCCACCCCCGACTTGCAAGACCTAGCTGCCTCGCCACTCTCCTTCTCGATGCTATACACACTTACGCCGGAAAACACGCTCCTCCCTTTTATTCTCTTGCCGAATCTTTTACAGCTTCTGGAGCTGCATGTTGTATACACAGCCGTATCTTGGCTGCGGAGTCGCGCGATCGATGCTCCTTTTCTCTCGTATATCCTCCCGTATATATTCTTCTTGGCTCTGATTCACGCGAACGTGATCATATTTATTGTTACTGTTTCGCTACGGTGTGTATCTATATGTATATATATTTATACAACGCGTTATTGTACACCGTTAGGTGTGGTATGAAACAGCCGAGGATATAATATATGCGCGAATTCATATTATACATGTATATTTACACGATAGATCGAGCGTGCGCACGTGTTTGTCCATCGAAAATTTAATTGAATTCTGATTTTTTTGATCCCATACCTATATATTTATTATACAGAGTTGCGAGTATAGGTATACAAGATACGTATTTTTTATTGAACCAGCCGTTTGCGTGTGATGGCTTATATACTGCGACCACAAAAACGGTAGCTCGTATATTATCCATACACACATATATATATATATTGACATATGATAAGTTGTTCCGCGGTCCATATGTAATATTGTGTGAGATGGACTACTCTCATCCCGACTCATTATGCATCGGGTATACATTACGTGCACGTATATATGAATACATAGGGCGGCTCGTACGTGCCGCACCCATCACACGTTGTAACGTATACATGCTCCGGAGAGAGCAAGCAAAAGAAGCGTATATAATATACATGTTGGGCGGGCGGGGGGGGGACCGAACAGGTTGAATCGGCACGCCGAGCGCGGGTTTGGCGGGGACTCGGGAGGAGAATCGCGCGCGTCAGGTTTTATTATTAGCGCCGCGTCGTCGCCGATGCCCCCCCCCCCCCCCCTGCTGATGCATTCGCGCGGCTATCGATCCCTCTCGAGCGACTCAGGAAGCTGCGATCTGCAACTTTTGGTCCTATACAAGCAGCGTGTCGCTTTTTTTCCGACCGAGGACTGTCGCGTTACCGGTACATCCGATCGATTTTAATTATATATATATAGTCACACGTAACTGCATATCGATCGAAGATTTCCAAGTGTAATATACACGTGCACTGCCTCCGCGTTTCGACACATTTGGACGTACGACTTTGAAACTACGTGCAAACTGCGAAGCCTATTATATTGCATACTTTATGCATTGTACTTGGGCATTGGACGGGAAGGGTCTTATCTCGAGGCCGACGTCCCCTGTGCCGGACAAGTGCGACAGGGGCATCTGGCGGTAGTGTATATGCATGTGTACCCTGGGTCGCGAGAGCGACTTTGCCGTCCTCATATATATAGGCTTGGCTTTCGGAATAAGTTGTGACAAGAAAGGCGAAGATGGGGGGAGGCGACACGAGGGAGCGAGGATGTGCCGATAACGAAAGATGGAGGCGGGGAATGGACGACAAAGACGAGAATAGAGAGAGCGAACAAGTTCTACCGTGGCATTGTTTATTACGTATACGAAGCCGCTCATGTATATATACCTATACGTCGAGGGTTATACCTTATCTGTGGATTAGATTTCGAGGAATAAATATGCTCTCCTTTGGACTCGCCGTTTCGACATTTTCATTGCTTATCTTTCATTGCGTATTTTATATATATATTTTATATGTGTAGAGTTTGAGTGATAGAAGGTCCTCACATGGTACCTCTATAAAAAGGTTTTAAAAAAAAGTCACTCTCAATTAATCTTATATTTATATGGACTCGAAATGTTTTAGAAATGATTTATTCATAAAAATATATATATATATTTTTTTTTTTATTCTCAACGCTCTTCCACGCGGACCCTGCCACTTTTCGGTCTCGGGAAAGAAAAAGACAAGTACAAACAAAATAGAGATAACATGTTACATATACGTTTCCGGATTTTTGAGTAGGGGGAAAAAAAAGGACCTACTCGTGACATTATAGGAAAAAAAATATTAAAGCAGGACGTGCGACAAGTCGTGTATATAATATGTGGTGTATGTACCTATTCGCACATTCGTGCATGCGTGCAACGCATCATGGGCCGACGAGCATGTGGGCACTATGGGCATCATCATCAAGAACGAGGGATAGGTCGGGCCACGGTAGCTGGCTATATATATTATATATACCATTTATACACCATTGGGTATACGTATGTGTGTGTGCAAGGCACCGGGGCATCGGTATGGTATATATGTGTATACGTATACGGGCAGAAAAAGGTTTCTAGCAAAAGCGCACGGCCGGCACGTCGGAGCCTCCCACGCAGAAATTAATATCAAGCCATATACACCACCCTCCCACTGTTCCCCTTTAACGTCCATATATGCGAGCGTGCGTATAGCCTAGCTGCCGCTCTTCCATATCCACCCTCTTTTTTTCCTCTCTCTCTCTCTCTCTCTGCCCCGTCCACACTATACATACATGTATCCTACGCATGACAGGGTGCTCCTATGTACTCGCAAAAAGTAATAGGTAGGTCAGCGTTCGTGTGTGCCCATACTACTGTAACTATCTTGTGCGCCAACCAGCTCCTGCTCTCCCTCCCTCTATAATGTACTTCACCTATACAGGGCATATCCCATATACTTGGCCGTGCCCAGCTCTTTTCTCTTTCTCTGCTCCCTTTGCCATCCTCTTTCTCGCGTGCGTACATTATATATATACGTTACCCGGCCCATGGCAAAGGACCACTTGGCGCTGGACGAGTCCGCAAAGGTATAAGGTATATAATATAATGGCACCCTGTGTGTGTGTGTGTGTGTGTGTGTGTATATAGGTATACAGTAGTAACGACGTCAAGCCACCAGAGCGGCGGGTGTTGGGTGCGGAACTCTATCTCCTCCGCGGCGAGGCTAACAGGGAAGCTGCAAGGGGGGTGGGGTGGGCGGAGAGGGAGTAGCGCAAGTCGGTTTCATCTCGAGGGCTTAGAAGCCGGGAAAGCTTTCGGCCCCGGAGAAAAGGACAGGGCTCTCTCTCTCTCTCTCTCTCGCTCCACCATCTATACCCTGTATGTACATATATTTGTATCATACTTTTACCTTGACTCCTATATATATGTACCCGTGCGTACAGTGACTTTGGTGCGCGAGTTTTCGTACATCGGAGGAAGGCTCTGCCACCCCGGGATGAGGATACAGGGACAGCCCCCTCCTCTCTCGGTTGGGGTACCTTTTATACCAAAGGGACAGCCGGCGCCGTGTACATTATATATATATACCTATACGGCTTTTTTGCCACGATAACGCCGCGTAACGCTAATATCACTTTTTTTTTTTTCGCAAAATACACGCGTGCCCTTATTTTTTCCCTCCTACCATTCTCGGCCCATCGCGCAATTATATACTTGCGTGCGCCCTGCTCTCCTTCTCGTCCCCTCTGCTGTACACTTATAATATATTATAGGTCGTCGCTCGATTATTGCCTCCTCCGAGTATTTCTTCATTTTTCATCAATGCGAGTCCCTTATTACGCGTCTTGTTTTATATATTGTACACCGTTAGGTGTGGTATGAAACAGCCGAGGATATAATATATGCGCGAATTCATATTATACATGTATATAGGGGGTGGGAGAAAATATGCATTAGAATATGTGCACGATGATCCATACATCACGTACATTGGTGTATATATATATATATATATACACGTTTGTCGATTAAGACTAAGACTTGGGTAAATATACAGATACAGATACAGATACTTGGCGACTTTTTGTTGGTTTTCCATAGTATAATCCACTAAAGTGCCGGGCATCACGGTATGTAAAATATTCATGCTCCCATTCCATGTATATACATGTAATCTCAACCATTTCCATACACCTCGCAGCATCTCCTCATTGTTATTACGCCGGGAGCGCCTGTACTTATACACCTATGTATATGTATACCTATCGCTGTCCCATTCACTATATACCATTTTCGTTGTGTTGACTCTTTTCTTGTTCCCCCCTCTAGCGCTTCTCCTTTCGCTCGTCTAATCGCGCCAGCGATGAGCCAAGCCAATTAAAGATAGAAGTGTGTAATATATGTGCGGGATCTTTGCAGCCGTCACTTCTTTTCGCTTCCATGTGTTTCACCTTGACTGGATTTTTATTTGACCGGCACGTGTGCAGGCGCGGTCAGCTTCTTTTTGTACTTTTTGACCAAACGGCTCGTGCCACTCAATCACTGAAACTTCGGTGCTAAGTTTTGGGATTTCCTTCGTACTCGCTTACCATTAGTTTCAGTACTTCTCGAGTATTAATAGTTAATACCTATACATATACCTTGTATAAATATGCATTTGCTACGAGAACAGGAGAAATTCGTACATAATGTTGTGTAACACCACTTGTATGGATGTTTGTCCTAGATCGAAGCATGCGCTGTATATCAGATGGATCACTTTCAATTTCGGGGAAATGAGAAAGACGATTTTTGATGTCGGGTATACAATATGTAATACTTCCATACAAGCAAGGAGGAGCCCGGATATCCCGAAATGTGTGTGTGTGTGCACTTGCGTTAACAATAATGTGTATATTGTGTGTGTAAATTTTGTTTGTGTGAAAAATCATGGAAAAAAAAAAAAAAAAAAACATAAAAAAACAACGATTCCCAGCAAAACAATGAGCTTCAGAAAACTAAAAAAATACATCATTGTACAACACAAGTGTACGNGCATGAATATTTTACATACCGTGATGCCCGGCACTTTAGTGGATTATACTATGGAAAACCAACAAAAAGTCGCCAAGTATCTGTATCTGTATCTGTATATTTACCCAAGTCTTAGTCTTAATCGACAAACGTGTATATATATATATATATATATATATATTGTAGAGTATAAAAAAAATGTGTAAAAGGGGAGCCATGCATGAAAGAATCAACGAGATGCGCGTGATGTATGAAAGAAAGAAAGAAGGGGCTTTTCTTTCACTCTATACTTATAATGTATACGTGTACGTCTTTCCCCCGATGTTTGCTCGCACGCCCGGTCGAAGTAAAGAGGGAACATCGGCCGTATAAGTGTATTACAGTATACGGAGGCGGGGGCGGAGGCCACGTGTCCGCGACGGGAAGTTGCGAGAGAGAGTTATATGGATATACACGCAAGACGTGCCTCTCTCTCTCTCTCTCCTCTCGTATACACACATATACAAGCTCACGTGGTTATTTCGGTGATTGCTTTTATCGCACTCCACGCAAACACACACACACACGCGTGTATTCCTATATATACACGATGTGCGTCCTATTCGTTCCGTCTCTCCTAGGCAACCTTTTCCTAGCTCGTTTCCATGCATTCTCCCCCATCCGTGCTCCCTGTACATACTCATCTACACCTTCCTCGTCCTATATATACACTATATTACACTCCTCCGCTCGTTTTCACGACTGCAGCGTGCATGCACGACGCCGGCTGCGAGTATTGGTACTACGTGTATATTATATACATATACTGCACCCAATACCTTCAGTTCGAAACACGCACAAGGAAAATCTCTTGGCTGCAGCGGAGGCTCGTTTTGTTCCCTCTCTCTCTCTCTCTCTCTCTCTCATCTTCGGCTTCACCTCTTCCTTTTCGCTCTTTTTCGATCCACCCACTGTACTTATACATACATATATACAATATACCCGTTCCCCGCATCTTTTCCATTTCTTTCGCTTGGTCCCCTGGCAACTTCCACTCTCTCTCTCTGTACATATATTCTACGACCGTATATATACCTAAATCCGTATATGGCACTCCCTTCTCCCACCCCCCGTTTTTCCGCACAACTGCTATAATCAAAGGATATGAAATACTTTTTTACGTTTATATGTATACAGGCATGCACCTGGCATGCTGTTGATCATCTGGTATACAATATATATATATATACTTGTGTATGGTTTCGTTAAATAAATCGGAAATACGATCGGTATGATACACTCGCCCAGAGAGAGATTACATATTATACGCACAGAATCCTCTACATGTATATACTACCGTTTCACCCATTATCGGTATGTAACCATGTACGAGTATACGTGAATAACAACTATCCAAAAAAACGACGCAACGAAAGATATGAGCTCTCTCTCTCTCTCTCTGCTTTGTAATGAGTAATACACGTATATACTACCTATATAATAGTGACATCGATGAATTTTGTACCTTCGAGCGAGCGGCGCTTGTTTAGCGGAAACGAGGTATCGATACACACACTCATACTTGCGAGCAAATCGTTTTTTGCGTATACGTATTACATATACATACCGATCAAAATCAAAATGTGCTTTTCCAAATCCTTGTACGCTTGCAGCTAAAAAAAAAAAAAAAACCCCCCAACTTGGATTAATTATCAGCGTATATTATATAAATACATGCGAGGAAAATCAAACAGCGCAACGAGGAACCGGGAGCGCGAGGGGTATATATACATATATATATGCATAAGGACGTGGAATCGGATGAGCCGATCTCTCTCTCTCTCTCTCTCTCGGGATATAGATACACGGGCGCGCGGGGGCCTTGCCCCCTCGCTCATTCATTTGGCCGAGGCTGCGCGCACTCACCTATTTCATTATACACACACATGCACGCATATTGGCGCGCTACACACTTCTTCTCGGTTCTTCTGTACATGTTTTATCCAACGATGCGGGGCATCCGAAGCTGTATATATACTGCTGTCATTATCGGCAGTAAGCAACAACCCCGGCATTATACATGTATATAGGGGGTGGGAGAAAATATGCATTAGAATATGTGCACGATGATCCATACATCACGTACATTGGTGTAATATACAGCCCGGTCGTTTGACGGTAGACGTCGGAGAGGCGGCAGCAGGCGCGTAAGTGCGCGAGAGCTGGGACCGGCGGGGTGCTCGAGGAGGTGGCCGGCACATGTGTGCATCAGGTATATATGTATATACATAAATATAAGCATCGGCGGCCGCATATATACATAATGTATAACAACTGCAGCAGAGCAAAGGAGAGCACACTCGCTGCATATACGCATCAGGTATATATATATATATATATATAAATATATACTAGCATCGGAGAAAAGAAAAGAGTCGGTGGCGGAGGTGGAAGGAAAGGGGGACTCGGCAAGGCGAGGCGAGCTTCTTTTCCTCGCTCTCTGTGCATCGGCTTGTATATATACATATAAACTCTGCTGCTGGGCGCAGCCCATGGCATATCTGCGCGGCCTCGCCTCGCCACTCATATGCTATATACAAGTACGTGTTGCACCGGTTCGTGATGCACTACACAAGATGCCCGTTGCGACACTCTCCGCGCGCGCTCTCGTTTATTTTTTTATTTTTTTTTTTTTCCCCTCCGGCGGCTGCCCCTGCAGCTCCCACATACCTCGTATACACACTAATATCATACCATACGCTCAACTCACACGAGCAGATATATAGGGACAAGGAGGCTCATCTCTTTGACCGTTCAAGCGACGCTCGGACGCATAAATCGGTACACACGCGTACAAAGTCATGGATAGATATAATATACGCAGATCCATATGTTTAACTCTCGCGTTAAATAAGATGAGCCGAGCTGGTATAGTATATCTTTAGAATCCATTAGGCGAAGTCAGCTGACCGGCATCAGAAAAAAAGAGAGAGATCCTGCATGTATGTGTGTAGCTTTTGTATACTTGTCATGTGAGGTATCGTATATATATAGATTGGCGTTCGAGTTTTAAAGGGGGTAGTAGAGAGGTGGCAGGAGGGCGTGTGCATATCAGGGAAAAGAGGATGAGCAGGGAGCGCTTGAAAAAGCAGTGAGTGTGCGAGGGGTTTGGAGGGGGGGGGTGGGGGGTTAGTCAAAAAGGCAGAAAAACAGGGAGAAAAGAAGGCGAACGTCTTACTGCGGGAGCGTCTCGGAGTCTGGTGCTCCGATGCGATCGTCGGAGAGAGAGAGAGAGAGAGAGAGAGAGGAGGCATCTGCGAAAGGTCGAGCTCGCGAGAGGGAGGGAGAGGAGCCATCAGAGTCGGGAGAGGTAAAAAAAAAAAAAAAAAAAAAGAAACGAAGCCCGAGACTCTTTTTGCAGCATCACGGGTCTGCTGGCTGCACGACGATGACGAGAGGACGATAAAGGAGGAGCGGGCGGTGGCAGAAGAAGAGCCGGAGAAAGAAGAAGAAACAGGGCTCTTGGCATGGCAAGCGCGAGTAGCAGTATAATATGTCGCCGACGCAGCCAAAGAGAGAGAGAGAGACTGGTGGAGGAGGGACGATGAGACGACAACGACCAGCACGAGCGTATAGAGCCCGATGACGACGACTGCGACGAGTCCGCTCGGGGGGGGGGGGGACACCAGCACCCAAGCAGAAGGAGGCACCGGGGCTCCGAAGAAGGCGGAGGACGAGTAATGGCCAAGAGGGTGAGAAGAGAGACGAACCCGCACCACTCTCTCTCTCTCTCATACCCTTCTTTCCTATATATATTTATGTATATACATACGTATAGCTGGTGCACTATATGGTAGCGGTAGTGGTGTCCACCTATACATGTATACGCATATATAGGTACATCTACCACTGGACTTGGCCGATCGTTCAAGCTTTCTTTTTCCCCCCAGCCTTTTTCCCTCGGCTCCTTCTTTTGCTCCCTTTTTCTCTTGTCCCGACTTCCACGCTTACTCCCCCCGCAAAAGGGGGATAGAGCGCTCATAGAGATACAACTTACGGGGAGCACGGGAAAAAAAAAGAAAAAAAAAAGTACACGTGGTGGTGGACGGAGAGAGAGAGAGAGAGGAAAACAGAGGCTAGAAGGGGCTGCACTGCCCATCGCCTACTCGCCTACTCTCGGCCACCCCGGCGTCGACGAGAGTCAGAAAAATATGTAAGGAGGAGTGTATGGAAGAAGCCGCAGGGGAGTGACACCCCCCGACGGAGAGAAAACTATAGTTCCTACAACAGGCCTACACACGCACATGCGATCCGAGTCATGTGCGCTAACATACTTATACTTGGCGTCCAATCACCGAGAGATGAAACAATCCCTCTCTCTCTCTCTCTCTGTGTTGTGCGCCACCCTTGTCATCCGAACTCCACAAGTTATAGGAAACAGGGAACAAAGAGGAAGAGAGAGAGAGAGAGAGAGAAACGTAAAAATAAGCATCAGGCTTGGCGTTATTCCATGTGTTTTTGTCTTTGCCATACCTACTGGGATGGGGTATCGGTAAAAAAAAAAATCGGCAGTCAACATTTCAACGTTTACCGAGTGTCTAGATTGCAATGTGTCGGCTGAAGGCGTCCGATGCGGTATCGTTGATCGCGTTATCATCGGTGCCTCGTCGATAACGCCGATCGATAATCTTTTCGATTCGCCAGTACACAGGGAGTCACGGGAAAAAGTTGCGAAAGACGCTTTGCCAACTGTATCGTGTAGGATGAAGATACACATAGGCATCAGATGAGATCTCGCGCTCCCAAGCGTACAAGGGGTATGCGGCGAATAGTAAGCCGCGTGATGCTTCTTCGGTTGAGTATGAGTTCGATACCGAAGCCGATCGAATTATTTCGTGCACATCTGGATTTGGCAAATGTACAAATACCCAGTGTAGGTGTACATAATATATTATGTCCACAGCACAGAGAAAGAGAGAGAGAGCTCTCGCCCTTTTTTTTCTCTCTCCTGGCCATTTGTTCCCTTTGGCCTCTCTTGCGTCGTCTAATCTCTTTCGAACTCGGAGAACACGTGCACAATGCACATGTGTATATATACATGTATAGAGCCATTATTGTTATAAGCCTGTTTTTCCTCCCTCGCCCACGCGCTTGTTCGCGATGAGTGCCGGGCGCCCCCCCTTGCGGTACCACCTCCATACCTACTGAGCGCTTGCATATAATACACACACACACATATAGGCGTGTGGGTTTGCCGCCTCCGCCCCCGCCTGTGTAACCCCCGGCTCTCTTTTGCCGTCTCCCCGCGCTGCTGTGACGCTGACAGTTCTCCTCCCCGCCCGCCCCATATATATCTCTCTCGCGCACGCATGTGGGTGCATATATATGTATATATATATATATACACACGAAACCCGCACCACATACGCACCACATCCTATCTTTCTCTCTGTGCGCGCAGAAGCTCCGGGTGTATACATGTATATACGTATGTACACTCCACCTTTAACGCGTCGCCATGTATACGCCGGGCAGGAGGGTCGAGAGCCGGGGGGAGTAGGTAGTCGAGAGAGAGAAAAACCTCGACGCAGCGGGGCCCGGGGGGAGGCGCGCACACACACACACCTCGGATGGATCGAGCGTTGGGTTGGCGGGGGGGGGGGGAGAAACGAAGGCTAGAGGGCAAAGAGAGAGAGAGAGAGAGACCAGCGGGCACCGACGCATCGGGGCACACAGCCAAGGGACAGGAGGGGCTCTCTCTCTCGCGCCGCCGCCGCGGCACGTATAAGCACTGTGCAGGCACATCGTAGCCGAGGAGCGTCGGCAGTTTGCCGTGAGCGCTCGTCACGCGAGCTTTGCAGTCGTCGGCTCGTCATCGTACACCGATTTACCCGTACACTCGCGTACATAATTATATAGTAACGCATTTAAAAGTCAGTGAACGCGTTCTGTTTAATTGTTGTTGTTGTTGTTGTTGTTGTTGGTCGTGCGTTTACGTTATAAAAAACCGGAGCTGGGGATCGATGAGCCATCGCCGGTGTGAGCCGCTGATCCAGCTTCCGCGCGGATCGAGTTTGGCGCCTCGATCTTTTTGGGATCGGTTGCCGGTGGTGCAACTCGCACGATAAGAGGAGAGAGAGAGAGAGTTGGTCCGCAGTGTATTTTTGTTGGGGCCAGAAGGGAAGAAAAGGAAAAAAAAAAAAAAAAAAAAAAAAAAGAGAGAGAGACTGATATAAAAAAAAAAAAATAAATAAAAAAAAAGTGCACGGACGGCGCGTGAGAACGCAACAAACAGGATTTTCCAGAGCCTCGTTGCGAGGGGACGGGCCGATATCATGTCCGCGAAGCGAAAGGCCACTGCCATCATGCAACACCACAAGGTGAGTAGCGGCTATCCGTCTCGTGCCCCCCTTTATTTTTCCTCCTCGCGCCTCTCCACCTCCTCCTCGATGTGTACTTGTATAATATAATACACTTTTGCACGTATACACTGTATATACATATATTGGTGGAGCGGTAGCAGCATTTATATATACATTCGTGTGCGGCTTGACTGCCTATATACACTCCTTCCCTTGTACGGTGCGGCTCGACTTTTACTCCGGTCGGCGGCTCCCCTCGCTCCTTTCGGCGTTCCCCGCGCTCTGCTATCGCCGCTCGGCTATCTGCTTCTGCTGGGCTCTCTTTCTCTCTATACAGAGAGATAGGACTCTATACCTATATACATATATATATACACACACTCAGCTCTTGGCCTCGGCTCTCTTTGCAGCGCTCCCGCCGGGTCGCCCCGCGCCTCACCCTCCTCGCTCATCCGCTCGGGAACACAGGCCGCTCTTTATCGCTCTTCGTGCCGCCGGGGACGACTACTCGTCGTCGCTCTTCTCTTTTGTGGGCCCCATATATATACTCAATATACCTACGTATGCTTCGTGCGTACACATCTTACAACCCGCCTCGTTGGGGCTTCTCGGTACATAAGTATATTATATACACACACATCGCAACAGCTCATGGGCTCCACATACGCAGCGAGTTATAGAGTTCGGCCTTACGTATATATATATATCGCGATGACCATCCGATGCCGGCGTTATCACGTGAACCGCGGCTGCATCGGAGTCGTGAAAAAAAAAAAAAAAAAAAAAAATCATCAACGGTGACGCCGAGAGCGGTGCTTTCAACGCGCTTCGATTATCATGCTTCATCGTCTCTCATTTTTTACTCGAGTGCCCATGCAAGCTATACACTATACCCAGATTTATAGTTAATATTTCGTTGGAGCTTTTTTTTTTAGCTGCCAAGGGGGGAGGGGGGGGTCGTGTAATGTAGGTGCGGTCATTGGAACGATAATTCGTTCGGGTGTAGATCGATTGCTCGCTCGGCTGTACAGCTGACATTGAGCACTTGTGTGCGATGTAATCGAACGGGAGATGTTGTTTCGAATAAATCTAAAGCATGTAATAACGGACTGTACAATATAGAAGCGAAAGTTGTGCAAATAAAAGTAACTCAACATTGTTAAAAAATAGCAATGGTTATAGAGCTAAGTAATTATAACAGGCAATTGTCAATCGAGCATTCGAAACGTTTGGAGGTGTACTTAACGTGGTATATATGTGTATAGTAGATACCGCGTGGTCCACTATCGGCGCCCGAAGCCACGTGCAAGCTGTTTTTGATTAGGCGCCCGCGAGTTTCACATGTTGTGTACACATGACACACTCCCCAAGCATCAAGATATTCAGTTTCACACGGTCGTAATATATTTATGTACAACGTACGTCAACTGATACAACGTACACCACACATACAACGATACTGTTGTTATCAGTCGCCGTAATCTTTACCATCATCTCTCTAAGCAAAGATTCGAGTGTCGCGCTCTTGTACAATGTGGCCCTTTGTCTTGTTTGTTTTTGACCACATGTCAGCTGTTTAAGCAAAATACACGTCATTGTTTACGGGTGACATTAAAATACAATGCCTCTATACTTCACGATTCGCATGGTCAGAAATTTTGCTAATGTATAAGTTTTTACCTACATTTACGTACTGATATTAAGTGCATTGATAACAATCACTCCAGTAAAAATCCCCAATTTTTTCCGTTTCTCGATCGCTGTGACCGTGTAATCCACCCGATCAGATTATATTAAAAAAAAAGAAAAAAAAACAAAAAAAAAACGGAAATATTATACATAAGTATTATCCAGCGTAAGAGCATGTAAATGCGATAATTGTGTCTTATCGACGCAACAAATCTAGCCACGCTCATTGCTTGAATATATACATATACACATACGCGTATACGAAAATGAAACCTGCGGCACAGGAGAACCGTATATACATATATACATACAGACCGTATCTTAGCGGCGAGCGCATCCCTTTTACTAATTGGTAAGCAAAGTGACGTGCACTAAATCTATCCGCAAATAGCTCGGGCTACCGTGAGCTTGCCTAATTTGACTAATACGAGAACTGTGTATATATATATACATGTATATGTATGTATATGTATGCACGCTCGATACAACCGAGAGATAGAAAACCGGCATCCTCTCCATCTCCCGCGCTCTTCTGGCCGTCCCTCTCGCTAAATCGATCAAATCGCGGCGCGAAGTCGAGCCGCGCGAAACGAATTGAGGCAGGTATAGTAAAGGTGTATACAATATGTATGTATACACATACACACACTGACACTTATCCGATGTACATGTATAGGGTATTAGTGTGTGGTGCACGCGTATAATATATACAGTCACGATCTCCTCCTTCATTCCCTCCGCCCCGTTCACCGCATCTTTTCGCATTTCCATTATTCTATTAGCTCCCCTCTACCGACCTTCGCTCTTTCCCGCGTATTTCACCCATTACCCCATTAAGATTGTACTGCACTACACTCGTTAGTTATTGCATCCTCGCGCTCACTATATGTATACGTACCTTTCATTTACCTCTTTTTTTTTTTTTTTTTTCGTTCGTCCTTTTTCTCTTTGTACATATATATTTGCTTTTCTTCCTTCTGTATAATGTACGGTCTTTTTCTCTTTGAGCGCACACGTTATTGATACACGTATACCGATGATATACAAGTACAGGTAACGTTTAATAGTTGGGTTGGGTTTTTATTGGTAATGATAGATTGTATAAAAAATTGACGTGAGCAATCGCTTACAGGACGAGTATAAATCATAACAACGACACTGATAACGTCAAAAATTAACTGTAAAAAAACAATCGTGTCGACGATTGTAAACCACACTTTCGATTACAATTGCAATCGTTCGGCCGAATAGTTGTATGAGTGAAGTATATAAAAAAAGTAAAAAAAAAAAAAAAAAAGCCAACAATGCGTTACGTTGCTTTCGATAATGTTTAGTCCGAAGCGATTCGGCGCGTAAACAAAACGAGCGGTGTGAAAATTTTGCGACCGACTGTACTCGTCTCGTTCTATTCAGGGTCGGCTGCTCGAGACGCAGCTGCTCAAGACTGTCGCTCGAGGTTTGAAGAAAAAAAAAAAAAAATGAGAAGAAGCAGAAAAACAAGAAAATTCGTTTCTCTCGCTCGGTTGACACCTCTGGGCGAAATAATGTGTTTGTTTCGTCCGAAAACCATTGAAGTATCGGATCTCACGTTTGCTACGACTGATATTTGATATTTGTATGTTATAACAGTTATACTACGGTTATTATGGTTTATGCGGTAAAATTACTCGACACGGATGTTTTGACTCGCTAATATAAGCCAAATGTACTAAAAGCAACTTGTATAGGCGATGGCGTAGGAAAAAGTTATTTTTTACCGATGACGTGTATATACTTGAAACTCGTGGTGGTCCAATGGTTGGGAAAAATGTTTTGAAAAAAAAAAAAAAATAAAAATAAATAATAATAATAATAATAATGATCAAATGCACCGGGAAAAAAATCACGTCGCAGGCATCACAGGATGCGCATTGTTCGCTGCCATATGAACGCGTGACGCATCAGGGCTTGGGTATTGACTCTGGCCGATTTTCTTCGTGGTTATCGATCATTTTCATTTTATTTACAACGAGAAATCTTCCATCATTAAAAAGTGGACAAAACTTTTTTTTCCGCAAGTGGATTATCTGTTATTTTACTTAAAAGTTTTTTTTTTTTAATTTTTTCCACACCTGTATGATATCCCTTAAAAAGTACATTAGTATATGATTGTTGGTCATCTTCACGGATATAAAACTATTATAAAGTTGATTACTGTATCGCTCATATAGAGATATTGTAGTATACTTCGCGGGAATCGAGAGTACAGAAATAAAAGACGAGATCAAAGAAAGAAAAAAAGCACAATATCCGAGTTATCATCTTCCAAAACGGAGACTCAAACTACTGCACATTATTTTTATCCGCGGTATCGATGTATATGCAATTAAAAGAAAAACTCACGGGAAAAATGATAATCACATATCATTTACAATTACACCACACTATACGCCAAAACTATATATCTGCATCACGAGCGCAAAAAACGCGACATTTTTTTGCAAAATTGATAAAATAAAAATACACAATCAGTTGGCCATGCTATCGAGCGCTACGTATAGTTGAATCTTCACGAAACACATACATAGTCACACACGGCACGGTTGATCCGATAAAAGCATGAGTCACATCATGTAGAGCACACGTCGACCGAACGAGCATCCGAGCGTCGCAGATGCTTCGACAATTATCCTGGACGTAAACGAGGTTTCGCCCCATACATCGATACACTTGGGTACATTGTCACCCTATTTCATGATACACGCCCTTGATTGTGATGATGTTGGGGGAGGAAATCCAGCGAAGCGCATATTTATATATTATTCATACGGCTTGTACATCTCTATACCCCCCCCCTCCAATAATTGAAAAATCATGTGCCAAAACAAAATTCTACGATTATATAATACATAGGTACATGCATGATTTATTTATATACAGCACGGATTTAACGTACAATTAGTATTTAAACCATTGAAATGGCAGCGTCACCGGATGGTTGTTTTTTTTTCACACACACACGTATTCCGAAGGTGAATGTTCACGTCAAGCCCGTAGATTGGGCCGAAGCTGACGTTTCCTGCTGCCACTGCAGCGCCGGAATAACTGATTTCCGATAAAAGTGATAAGCCGAGAGAGGAGACGCGGGAGGCGAAAAGCCAGCCGCGCTCACTCGAGCGATCTCTCCCATACGTATAAAAATGGGTGTTTGTATAACGTATATATATATATATATCGACGGAAATCACACGGAGAAAAGAGAGATGCCACACCAGTAGGGTATAGGACGTATATATGTATTATTCGTGTTACATCCTATATGTATATACGTCCGTGGCAAGACGTCAGGAGACAAAGCCGAGCACATAATACAGAGGGAGCGAGGCTTATCGGCTCGACAAGGTATACAATGTATATATAGCCCCGGCCTCTCGGCTCGTTCTTTCCCCCCCATCAGTGATGCCAGAGGTTCCACCCATCTCTCCCCCTTACACGGAAAAAAGCACGTTCGTGTGTGCGAGCGATGTCCCCTTTGAGAGTAGGCGCGTGTGTACATCGATAGCGCGACGCTGCTGGCCGACAACGTGGATAGGATATGGGGGGGGAGGGGGGAGAGATAGGATGCCCGATGCAAAAGTTTTTCGCGGCTCGTCGTCGCTCCGCGGAGAGTATATATATTATATAGGGGCACTGATTCAGAGGCTGCGGGGCCATCCGTGTCAAGGCGCACCGCATATCGAGAAGTGCTGCTTTCATTTATATATTTCATACATATTTATCTGCCTACTGCGAGAGAACGGACGCAACAACCCAATATGCTATCTCTAACTATCTGATGTATGTAAATAGGTACACCTGATTTTACTTGTATCTATCGACACTTATACTTGATACGGAAATGCAAATAAGAGATCGTGACATCTTTCTCATGGCCCGTTTCGTGCATCTTTTTTTGTTTTTTTGTTTTTTTTATCCTTCTATTGACCGTTCCGTCGAGTCTCCGATTATTAAGTTATCGTGACGCTCAGAATCACATATCGTTGCCTACATAATAATATACAATCACTCCTCGGATCTGTATTATTATTTATATAATCGACGCCCATCTTATGCATATCAGGGGGATAAAAAGGAGTTGTTTCAACTTTCGGGGTGACATTAACAAAATAATTTCTCGGAAATAAAATAAAATTACCGTGATCAATATATCTACCGTGAAACAGGTTGGTATGCGGAGAGAAAACCCCCGAGATATACTTAGAAGCTGTTTGAATCCTTAAAATTATGACTGTACAAGTTTTTCTTACTGTAAGCCCCTACACATTATACTACGATAAGCAAGTTTGCGTCTATTGGAGCTCCCAAAGTAAAACATATATAGATCCACCAAAAGTCATTGATCTAATATATATATATATGCACAGTGCTTATACGTGCCGNAAAGGGTTAGCGACTCCTCTCTCTCTCTCTCTAGTACCCCCACACAGTGTATAAATATATATATATATATATATATATATATATATATGAGTTTGTCCCCGAATCGCCCAACGAATGCAGCTTACTACATACTTGCCCATTGTTTGCTACGGTTGCACACACACATTCTCTATACCTGTATAAGTAATCCCGTAGAATACAGCATGTGTGCGTGCGTGTGTCATGTATGTTTATATATATATATTCCTGTGTAGGTAATATGCACGCGATTAAGATCGATCGCTCAGATAACAACATTGGCTTCCCTTTCTCTCTCTCTCTCTCTTTTACCCGTATCTTTCTATCTCGACGTGCACACACAGGGTATATACTCTTCGTAGCATGCACCGTGTACGGGCACACACGCATCGATATTGTATATATTATATGGATATACGATTATAGGGGGAGGGAGGGGGGAGAAAAAATAAGTCAATGTTGACCTGTGCACTTAGCACTTTCGACGTGTAATTGGGACACCCCATGCTCGCGTCACCTATACATATACCGTACGTGTACCCATAGCTCCTCCGATATTTCACTTGGTGTACGTACACATTGTATCTGTATACCTCTCCTCCTCTACCCACTTACGTCCATTGCGAATTTTCAATCGACGGAGTAAGCTCATTCCCAATCTTTGCCGTCGGATCGGAGAAAGCCGGAAGATGCGTGACTCGGGCTTTCAACGGCGCTTCGTTTATACCTATACGTATCTAGGTGCTGCACGAAAACTTATTGACCGTTCACATAAATATAAGATCATTAGTTATACCTACCTATATCGGTAGGAGAATTTTGGCTTGGATTTAGAGTTAAAATGTCTAACTCCAACTCAACAGCTAAAAAAATTTAATCCTTTATATATATATATACATTATCACGTACTTATATACATGTACATTATGTTGTAAAGTCAGCGTAGTGAATGTTTAAATCGAAACAAACACAAGATGAATAATATTTTTTCTCAAGCAGTCCTTTTACATAAATATACATGCACGCATGAATCAACACACCTCTCTTTAGCGCGTGTATTCTGATGTTCTGATCCGCAGTCGACGACACGCGTATGCTAAAATGCATCGAGGAAAGGGGTTGCGGGTACACATTATACACATGATCAGATTTAGTGGGCCGGATGGTTAACTCGAGGGCGAATCAAGAGAGACATTGACGGCTGTATGATAAGTATCCGGGCAGGCGAGTGACATTACACGTGAAAAATACCTTCAGTTTAAATAATAAGCTCCAAAAGCTTTTACTTCTTCACCGATGTCGAACAATTTTACATACAATATTATATATACATATACAATATTTGTGCGTATTATACTGCTCGCACACCTCCGCCTCACCTTCTCTCCCTCCCCCCGTTGGACCTCCGCCGTGTCCCGCTCTCCAGATGCGCTTCGCTAAAAATAGCTCTCCCCCCGCCTCTACGATACACGCCACACAGCGAGGAGTTGCCGAGAGGCCAAGAACTGCATATTACAGGCGAGAGCCGCGTCCCCCTCTATATACCTACATGTGTATATGTGTATCCTCCAACTATACACCGCGCTGTACTCGGAACATTTTGGATCGGCCCTCGCAAAACTATCGGAGAAATACCTCGCCCCCTCGTCTCTCTATACATAGGTGCACACCGATGCTGGCTCTGCTGACATTTCCGGTTGCCGAAAGCATCGGCCGCGATACATATAATATGTATACATATATATACACCATCCGCGGAGGAGGTATATATAATACGTTCACCCACCACGCCCGCACACACCCATCGCCGATATCCACCGGGAGTGTCACGTTGCCCGGGACCCACCACCTTCCGCGCTCATTATGCTGCCGTGTGAATGTACGTCCGATCCACCACCACCACCACCACCCGTGAAACGCTCTCTTCGCCGCATCTGTCTCGCACATGCTACGCTTATACCTACTTAATGTATAGGTATACGTGTGTGTTTATTTGACGTGGCGAGGCAAGAATTTATTAAGCTCGGTTTCATACTTGAAGTACACTTCGCCTCGTATAATGGTTATACCGTATTTACGATTCCTGTGCGTATAATATGGTCACGCGGGCCAAGGTAATTCACGGGAACTCATTGGTTGATGCGTATAGAAAAGAGAAAAAAAAAAAAAGAAAAAAAAAAAATATATTTTTTATAATCGAGGAGTAACTTTTTTCTTCATCTTTACTTGATTCCGTTTAGTTGAGTCGTACACTTTGAGGGTGGCACACCTTTTCCGGATCAATGAACAATCAGCACCGCTGAGTGTGTATACGGTATATTATATACCCACATGACGATTCGCAAAACTAAAGCGACTCGGGGTTGTTGATCGCAGGCACTGCACGCTGCACCTAATATATATATATATAGAGTTTTTGTGCCGAGTCGAGAGAGCCTCTGCGCCTACGTGGCGCGTTGTATATATACATATATATACACCGGACGCTGATGTGCACATGCACTAGCGATACGGGGCTGAGCCCCCCTTTCCCTTTTCCACCTCGCTCACTGTGGTGCATGGTATATGGACCCCACACGCGCGTACGCATATACTGTTGTGTATGTATAGCTACAGAGCCCCGCACACTCACGCACTGTACATTATTATATATGTATACGCGGTGGTCGTCCGTTCAATATTTCAGCTCGATGATGTCGATGACGCAGGGGTTGGGGAGGGCGAGGTATAGGTGTACACAGTGCGGCCTGGATATGGTGGCGGGGGAATGCTGAGGGGATGTTGAGAAAAAAAAAAAACAACAGTGTGTGTGTATATATATATATATATATATAGGTGGTTTACGTACAGGTACCACTGCGCCAGGGTGGCTATATGTAGGTGTATATGTATACCGGCCGATCTGGGCGACTTTCCGGGAAAACGTACCCTGCAAAAATCGTTATTTCCTGCCGCACGCGCGCGCCTGCACCCCATACGACTCTTGTTGGTTTACCGTGACCCGGACCGGGACTCACGGCGTATACATATTATATACACACCACCCGCTGCAGCCCTGCAGCACGTGTGTGTATTTTACCTTTTTTGACTAGACCTGATGCCCTTTTGCGACTCTCTCCCTAGTTCCTTACCTAATCTTTTGGTGTAGTGCCGTGGTGTCGATGATTTTTCAAGCAACTGGAAGATATTTTTTTATTTATTAATAAATGGGAACGTGATGTGCCTGCACGTGGTACAAAGGGATGAGGAACGAAGGAGTTTTTGTTTATACGGGGAAATGATTTGTTGTAATCTGCACTTTTATGGCCCAACTGTTACGTGCGCGTCGTGTACTTTTGCAAAATTTGCTTCTCGTATTTAATTCGTTCAACAATCAACGGGTGCAATTTGTTCAGTGTTGCTTTTGTAAAAAAAGTGTAGAAAGTCAAATGATTCGCCTAAATTTAGTAACTCGTTTCAATTTCATTACTTTACACATATTGTAATATGTATATCTATACTGGTACGACCGAGTATACTCGGGTATGACTCTTCGAACTGAATCCTGTAGAAAAAACAAAAAAAGAAAGTTTTTGGGCAAAGCGACAATCTTTGGTTTTTCTTTTTTTTTTTGGAAGCATTAACCGTACGTTGGTTAATTTAATCCATTCACTGGTTGCAAGATTTCCACGGTATCGAATGATTGGCGACATATTGCATATGATTTGTTCACGACGTGTCGCTACACGATTTTTGACGAATCACGCACAACTGATCGCGCAGTATGTATTATATTTTACACAACACGTTGTAGGCACTTTTGTAACTCGTTTACTTGAACTTTCAAGATCATGAAATGTTAATTACAGATGAATTGTTAATTACGCAGCAGTGCGCAACATCTTACATTTATCCAAGACGTACCTAAGTATATAGACACCATACAGACGTCGATGCTGGTCGGACTGTCGCACACGTTAAAAATTGAAAATCTCTCCTAATGTGTAGAAGAATTGCGAAACGCCCATTCCTACGGAATATTTTTACAATCAATCTACAGTGTAACGTAACGTCGAACGAGGTCCTTCGAGTATACAGGCACATTGGAGTTTGTCGCGCCCGGCCGCACCTCGTTCGCACGACTGCAATATATACATATATAATATATCTCTTCACTGGCATTTTTTATGGTTTGAAAAAACACAGAATTAATTATGCGTACACGTATATAGGTGGGTGTATAAGTGCACAAGGGAAGTACTCCATATGCAATCGTCACCACCAACTTATTTGTCATTTGACCGGGGATTAAAAGCCTGTAGTTTTTTTTAAGCCGGCTATCTGGCTCGCCATCAGTCATTCTAGTGACCTCTTCGAAAAATCGATCACGCAGATGTAGAGCACATTTAACACCGACTGCACACGGATATGCGGTGCGTTGAAAAATCGGAAATCGGGAGAGAAGCCTCGCAAATTGCTATATAGGCTAGTATACCTATACTGTGTATTGTTGTTCCAGTGGGGAGGAGCTGCTTATAATATACGTATACATTTGAATGAATAAATATAAAATTAGTTCAATTCTATACATGTTTAAAATTATAATAAAATGTTAAATCTTATATAGACTCGTCAGTATGATATATTATATTACTTATCATTGACGATACTGTTAGCCTTTGCACCGTTTCTCCAAAAAGCAGCTTTACTGATGAGAAAGTACTCACACACCCTTCTTGTTTCAAAAGTTTATGTCTATATCTAATTCGCTATGCTACCTGGACTCTACCGCGTTAATTGCTGCGTGCATGAGTGCATCACGTGGATATGCATGGGGAGGAGAAAAAAGGAGGTCGAGTCGAGCTTCGAGCTGTTGTGCTCTCTGTTCTTACCATCATCTATATTGTATATATAGGGATATGGTGGTCAGTCAGCACCATTAGGTACTTACACGGTGACCATGATGATTTATAATATTATATAGGCTACAGTTATTTTTCGAGATTTCCCGAAACGTGCAAGTATTGATGTAGGTGATGTATAGGTACAACATTTGCAATACCTTCTTCGTACTTGTGTATATAAGAAGTATTGTTCCATGCATCATATAATGGCATTGCATATACTTATATATATATATACTACGCGCGACAGTGACAACGAACGGGGAGAGCGAGAGACTGTTACCGCTGCTGCACGATTGTGCAGTCGTCTCTGTACGTATATATATATACCTGCACTCGTGAATTGTGTGTCGAGGTCGGGCTCTCCCTGATCCCCTGATGTATGCGCGTACCTATACGTATATAACATATATGTGGTACAGCGAGGAGAGTCTGGAATCACCGGCCGCTCGCCAGGGGCGTCGCTACATATACTTATACTTATACACTTTTCAATGATTTCGAAGCCTATATACGTAGTATTGAATTCCATAAGTACCTATATATGTATATAGAAATAGAAACCAAAAACAATCTATTTAATAAAGCTCTGAGCGTTTCATATCAAAACCATAGGGTGTCACATGCCGAAATCAAACGAATATGACATACCATAGTCCAACGGTATATTTTTTCAATTTTTCCAGTGAAAATATTTTGGTACCTTTTTTTAATACGATTATTCACAACATTATTGCCAACGTGCACAATCTACTCTGTACACATATATAGCTCATACCTTGTTTTTATAGAAAAATATGATGTATTATTTCCGTTAGCTTCGTATACCGTAATGTGCACTCAAATAGGAAATATTAAACGATGGATTTCAATTTTTATCATTCAACAGTATAGCTTATTATCACTGGTTTGTAATTAAAAATTTTGGCTTACAGAATACCCCAAGACATTTAACTTCATACCATAAGTAAATTATTCATGTTATATACGGGGGCTTTTCATATACATTCCATACCTGAGTATAGCAATGCCGTCCCTGCCGCATGTACGCTCTCTTACCGTGTAGGTACTTATATATTTATGCATATATGGGTGGGAAGGTATAGGTAAAGGTATCTGCACTCTGTACCTATATAGTATGATGGAATCAGGTAAAAACCATATAGGTACCTCGAAAAAAATAGGATAGTTGTAATGTTTGGTCTCAAATTGACACATAACTTAACGACTATACTAATGTCAGCAAAGCCCCCCCCCTCCCGAAAAAAAAATGGCAAAAATGGCCGAAACAGGTATTCCGAGTCTAGAGGAAGACCGAAGAATCGCACATAAAAAGTATGCTCAATTTTATTACGAACAAAATGAGCCGCGTTGGGTTAAAATCGGGTTCAGTTCAAAAACGATTCCGATCGATCGCGGTGGCGACTACATTATATCGCTCGCGCACATATAGCACCTACGCTTGTTCCGTACTTGTTATGTGCACGCTCATATACAGATAAAAGTGCGCTGCGATATTAAACCGATCTTATGTATAGGTGCAACGATCGCATTTCCCACCTTACCGATTTCTCGGCTTTGGTCACTGTAATTCCGCCTCCACTTCAACGATCAGCCTTCCGAGGTGACCCCTCCTCGAAAATCATCACCCCCAACTGCAATAATTTCCATCCTCCACAAGTATTCACGCAAAAGAGAGTCAGGGGGCTAGTAGTAGGTCAGCCCGGACTTGATTTTGACTTTTCATGAGCAGAGCAGAACTGCACTGCCGATGAAATTTCAGTGCGGCGGTATAGTCCCTGGGTGATGCCGATAGAGAGCAGAGGTCGATGACGCCCGGGGAGCTCGATTAATCGGCTGTGCGGCGGCACGAGTCGCGTTGCATTGTCACGGCGCGTCGGCCTCGTTCTCTCGTAACTTGCATCCTTACGCAAGTGCAATAAGTCACTTGTATACCTATATACGGTTCAACGATATTTGTACAAAAGAATAAATATGTATACTTACGGCCGATCACTGATACCTGATGGAGGTATAGGCATGTGCATACATATAAAAATTTGGGAGTCTGCCGAGCTGATCAAGCTCTAGGTTGTACGATGCACGTGTTAATATAGGCGTATAGGAACACTTATCATCTGACGAGGATAAGAGCAAAGAAAAGTATTTAAAAAAAAAAAGAGAGATAACTCGCGAGTACAGCCTTGGGATGAGCGACTCCGTCAAATGGAAAGAGCTTCGAGCCGATAAGAGAGCAGCTTACAATACGTTTGGCTCTCTCTGCGTGTGTGGATCACGGCTGCAGTATGTACTTGTGAAAAAAGGGAAAAAAAAAACAACTTTCTGTTTTTCCTCCCAGTGGCTATATACCCCCGTACAGCGGCACGTATACTCTCGAGTCCTACATAAGTATATAATATATCGGCAGCGCTTGTGTTTTAGGATTTCCAACCTTCGAACGTTATAATAATATATATTGGTAAGGTGTGGTGGATTTCGATTTATTTTTATTTATCGTTTGGATAAGTAGAGAAAAAGAAAAAAAAGATGCACAACACACGTGCAGCCCACCTACCAGTCGGAAAATTGGATTCAGGTAATTTTGATAACAATAATAAAGTACACCTATAGCGCTTGCAATAATTGACATTTATACGTATAACAAAGATTGAAAAATCAAGTCTAAAACGTAAATATTTTCTCGCTACGGTGCATAATATGACGTTATTATATCAATCGGTACTTGGCACGTTTGTGTAAGTGATGACATCAGTTGAGTGGTAATGTAATCGTTTGCGAGCAACAAAAGCAAATTCAATGAATGATCGTGTCGCGATCGCGAGTACAAAGTTGCGATGGGAACTGCCATCTGACGGAAACGTGAAAAACCTCGAGATTTTACTGATGATTGACTTTACATAATATATTATATTGACGCGACTGTAGGCCTGCAGTTTTTTGTTATTTGTTACTTTGTTTTCACACATTCGTACAACATACAAGTATACCCACTGTGTACACAGGTATATATAGCATAATGTGTTAGTCACCGTCGCAGCAACAAAGGGGAGTCCTATATACCTACTCGGTAACTATACTGTTACATAAATCAATTTCAGAGCTACATTTTTTTAGACGTAGGTATGTGCAAAAAACAAAAAATTTCGGAATAGCGAGAATATACTGTAAGGATAGAGTAAGGAATTTTGATGTACCTACATCGCACAAAATCGTACCCATGACCCGTACCTATCTTCTTCGTTGGGGAAAAGGGATGTTATTTTGATTAGCTCGATACCTTTAACATCGAAGATGCAGGTTTTACTGCGGGCCCGGAAAATAAATTCAGTGGAAGTTAAATGCTAAAGTACATAATTATGTCCTTATTTATTGTTGAACTTTTGTTTGTAATAATAATATAAGCACCTACAGTACAGGGAACAAGCCAGATTAAGTATAAAAACCCGAATTGTAATTAGAGGACACTGTAGAGCCAAGTAAAAAAAATGTTGAGTGGTCAGCCAAGCTATACCTACATCTGCCATGGGTATACTATATGCACACGTATATCCCTTGTAACTTATTATATTAAGGATACGTTAGAAGCCGGCAGCATCTCAGCAGCGACGCAACGTATACACAAACTCGGCCGCGGCTGATGGCAGCTATACGGAATTCTCTGCTGAGCGACAAGCAATTGAGCCGGCAAGTGGCTTAATTGCGCTCAACGAAACAAATCTACCCGAGCCACACGATTCCTCTTATATACTTACTCTCCGGCGCACCGGCCAAGCTGCAAAAGCATGGTCGGATCTCTCCTCAAGAGAAGAAAGAGAAAAAGACGCGGTCCGTGCACGCGCGCGTGTGTGTATATTAAGTATACGTCCGCTCGAAGGCAAAGTGTGTGCAATGCTACGATGCAGGCAAATCGAGCTGAACGAAAAAAAGACACAACAACTTGGTTATTGGGTTGCGGCGGAGGGAAAACATTTTTTTCCTACCTCTCTCGCTTACGCGGGTTACTTGATGATGTGCACGTGTATACGATGCGACAGAATCGTTGGGGCTTTTTTTTTTTTTTTTTTTTTTTCATTAGTAGGCTGTAAATAATACAGGGCGCGTGTGCATAGGTGTCGTTAACTAATCGAAGAGAAAAAATGTTACAGAGGGGGTGAAAAAAAAAAAATCGGCTTCGTTGCATAAATATGTGTGTAGTGCAAGGATACGTCATCTTTAATCACAAGAATTAAAAAAAAAAGACTTTCATGCTTGTACATCTTTTTTTTTATCTGTGCTCTTTTTTCTTTACGAACCCTATATATAACATGTACTAACGTGTGATTTTAATAGGCTCTTTTCCTCGTCTTTGTACCTATACCTACCCTTTACTGAAATCGATCCAATCACGCATTTTTAATGCCTAAATGTATTGATGTACCGCTCGAAAACGTTCTTTCAAATATTCTCCATATGCATATGCACACCACGGAAGATTAACAAATCTGTACTTTTTGATTTCAGGAGAACATTTCTACTCCAGAGCCAGCCGACATCTCGGAGGATGATCACTACTCGAGTGAGTACTTTTTTTTTTTTTTTTTTTTTTTACTTTCGATACATTTCTTTAGCGTTCACTTGTATTATACACCACCCAGTTTTACCAACTGCGCCCTTATTTTTATCTCCGCTGTTAAAATGTGACCTGCGGTGGGTCATTTTTTAAATTGCTGGCATAATACGTTAATTATCTTTTCCCCATTTCAACACAACGTTTGCAAATGTTTCGATTGAGGCCTCATTAAATTTTTCAATGTTGAACATTTTATATTATAATGTACCCAACTACTGAATAAAACATGTTTTCAATATACTCGCAAAATCTTGAAATTTTGGGTATTCATCCCAAAATTGTCGAGACAATCCGAGATGTTGGTTGGAAAGAATTATTTTTCGTTTTTCGCACAATGCAATATATATTGTCTGAAGTATATTAATGTAACGAGATGACAAAACATGTATGTTTGTTAAAAAAAAAAAAAAAAAAAAAAAAAAAAAAAAAAAACTATAGTATACACTCGTCCGCTGCTCTTAGCTTCGAGCCTAATCCTCCATAAAGCCATCCCGATTTACGTATCACCCCTTGGGTAATCGACACGCTCGACTTATCGAAGCCCCTTCCGAGCGACCGTTGAAGAGAGTGTATATAAGAGCCTGAGGGTGGTGTTAAACGGCTGTTGCCTCTTTGCTTTGAACAGGCGCGCTGATGAAGGACGCGGACAAGCTGAAGCTGATGCTGCTCGCGTGGAACTACAGTCTCCAGCAGCAGCAGGTGCCGGGCTCGCCGGTCCAGGCGCTCGCCACCCAAGCCCAGCAGCCGGCGCCGGCGCAGCAGCCCACGGTGGCCCCGACCAACGGACCCGCCGCCTCGCCCACCGGCACCAGTAGTCCCGCGGCCACGGGTTGCCCCAGTGCCGGTGGCAGCGCTACGTCGGCCAACGCCGGCCAATCGGTGGCGTGTACGGGCAACGGCACCCCTACAGGTGAGCCAACGGCCCCTACGTATGTACACATATTATACACTTATACCCATCCACGTACGATAAATAAAAATGTTCCGCTGGTCTTGTTCTGGTCTTGTGGAAAGTATACAATGTTATAATTTCTGAAGTAAAAAAATTATGAATCATCTAGAAGAAAACGAGAAAAAAAAGGTGTATCCGAGAGCGAGGTTTTTATTTTGCGTTAAAAGAACTTCCCGTGGCTGAATAGATTGTTCTCAAAGAAATGAAGTAACTGAGCTTATTTACATTGTGAAATCCAACGTGGATGTAGAGAACAAAGACTGCCTTCGTGGAGTAAAAAAAAAGAAAAGAACACCCTCGGAGGTAAAAAATTGACGGGGTTTCAGAGTCGCGCAACGGCAGCGTGGAGCCAGTTGGCGAGCCGGTCCAGGGTGCAGCGGCGGTGGTAGCGGCCAGCGGTACGCCCGGGTCGGTGGCGGGCGAGGACATGGCCTCGCTGTGGGCGTCGTACACGATGGGCATGAAGAAGACGCCGTCGACGCCACCGGGACCGCAGCCGCCCGGCTCCGGGACACCCTCGCGGGACAGGGAGTCGAGCCCGGCGGGCGGCGAGGCCGGCAGCGCCCACGACGAGACCAGCAGCAGCGGCAACAAGGAGGACGAGGACGACGACGACGAGGACGTGGACGAGAGGCTGGACCCCCGACACCACGACCCGGAACGCCTCAAGGCCTTCAACGTAAGTACATAAATAATCATTCATGAACACCGACTCGCATCGTTTTGTCATTGTAATGCACGAAGAATGCCGGGTGGGTGTGTACAGATGTTCGTGAGGCTGTTTGTCGACGAGAACCTGGACCGCATAGTGCCGATCTCGAAGCAGCCCAAAGAGAAGATCCAGGCCATAATCGACAGCTGCACGAGGCAGTTTCCCGAGTTTGCCGAGCGAGCGCGCAAGCGGATCAGGACCTACTTGAAGAGCTGTCGGAGGAACAAGCGGGGCAGAGAGGGCGCACCCTGGGACGCGGTGAGTTGCCCGTGATCCTCGTAGTGGGGGAGGGGGGGGGAGGAGGAAAACAAGTCTTGATGTTTTGTTCCGTAGGCGAGGCCGACTCCAGCCCACCTGACCTCCGTCCAGGCGGAACAGATCCTCGCTACGGCTTGCGAGAACGAGAGCGACAACGCCAAACGCATGCGAGTCGGACTCGAGCCGGTCTCCCAGCCCATGCCGACTTTGCCCGCAGCCACGGTAAGTTGGGCCACACCTGTCGTTCGTACTTTCAGCACACGTCAACCCGAGCGAGCCGACATGACTGCGGTTACGTTGAGACCCAGGAGTACCTATAATATGAAAATCGATTATTAGATAAGTGTATAACAGTTGTTACACCTTGAGTATATTACAAGAGTTGCAAAGTGTCGAATTGGAGAGGCAATACAGATGGTCGAACTCGCCTGTACTTACTTATCTACAGGGTATATACGAATTCCGGCTAGCCGCGCGATAACCTCGTGCTCTGACCCTCCGCTCGCCACTCGCGGGTACACGTACTCGTAGTAATACAACGCTTTGTGCTCGCGTAGCGCTAGCACTTTTCATTCTTCGGCCGTATATACCTATAGTACGGCTCTTCTCGATATATTGTTATTATTATTTGTATGCCTATATACGTCCATTCGCTTAAAAGAGAGCAACAAGCGTGTGTATATAGGTACGAGAGGGAGAGGGAATATAAGATTATTATTGTTGCTCTCCGTTACTTACTTACTACACTCGGGTTAGTTCCGCGGATGACGATTTCTTCATTCTCCGCAGTCCCGGTGCAGACGACGTGACTGGATTAATCGCCGCAATGGCATCCAGCTCGCGTTAATACGATCTGTATATCCTTTTATTTTTGTTTTTTGCGCTGCTTCGCGAAAATCAACAAGTGCACACTCGTCGCGGTGTGTACACACAAGTACCGACGCCCCGCCGAATCCCCGGCTTGTGTGTCCGTACAGTATAGTATACGGTACAGTATATGTAGATATATAATACGCACAAGTACTATACAGACCCCGAAAACATTATGAGGAAGAAAAATCTTCGGGTGATGCACAAACAGCTTAAGCACCATCGGGATAGCGCGTCAGAGGTGAGCAGCGGCTCGATCTATACGACCCGCCTTCATTTAACAAGTGTAAATTAAACTCGATCTTCACCCTCTATTATTTTTACGGGCTTATAAAATGTACGTTACTTTAAGTACGCGATTGCTTCCTAATTCATCATATGACACAATTATTTGTATATGATACACTTTTGGTTGGAGTTAGAAAGACGGCATAGATCATCGGCGACGCGTAAAATGTCTATTAAATGCGTTACCGATTTTACGCTCAATACACGGGTATTGTTAGGTATATGTTGGGAAAAGGCAGACAAATGTATTCGATTGGAGGGAAAAAGAGAAAAATATGTATGTATGTATCCAGCAGACGGACGTGCGAGCGAGCATGGATCACTTTGCGAGCAGCAGCAGTAGCAGTCCGGCAAAGGCGCTGCCGGCAAACAAGCGGGAGGACACGCCGCCCGCGAGTCACACGTCACTGGCGCCCCTGACCAGCTTGACGAGTCTACCCAGCGGCGCCAGCCTGGCCTCGGCGCCCCTCTCGCTCGCCCCGACCTCGAAGCTCCTCGCCACCGACGCCCAAAAGAGCCTCATGAGGTGGGTGCTATATACCTATACTCCTCTCGTTGCAATTGTACACCCCCTTCCCCCCTCCATTGGAGCTGATCAAGCCCCTCTCGCGACTGTTACAGCCAAGCGACGGTCGTGAGCTCGTCGACGGCCAACGGGATCGGGAGCGCCGCGGCGGCGGCCGCCCCCACGGCCATGTACAGGCCGAACTTCAGCCAGGCGTTTCAGCGCGCCGGGCCGACGACTGTGCCGCCCACCCTCTCGGCCGGCCTCTACCCCACGCAGAGCTTCACCTCGGGACTCCTCAGCAACGGTACAACGCAAAGTAATACTATGTAACTCTACCGGCAGTCCCCTTAGCCCCTTTATTCCTTCCCGTTGGATGCCTTCCCTCCCTTGATTCGAGAAAAGTAACTGTGCAGCGCGTTATTTGTATCCAGGGCCCACGGACTTGAGCATGAAGAACAACGCCAAGCCGCTGCTGAGCCACAAGCTCAACGCGACGGAAATGACGGCGGTGCGCCAGCTGATAACCGGCTACCGGGAGTCCGCGGCCTTCCTCCTGAGGTCGGCCGACGAGTTGGAGCAGCTGTTGCACCAGCAGCCGTAGGCGATCCGCAGTCCTTTGTCCCACGACCTGATGCTCGCGGATCGGGAAACTGCTACTGGACCGACAAGGTTTTTTCCTCTTGCCGCGCAGCAGTGAGTTGTAACTGTGAAAACGGCGTGCGGTGGGTCATGTTTACTTAATGAACTCGACGACCTGTACACCGGGGCTTGCAGACGAGTGCGGCCGATCGATCGCAGCTATATGCTTCTGTATATATGTATGCGTGCACATGTGCGTGTATATCGGTGATCCAAAGTCGTGGCAGAGCTGTATACGGCTCGTTTTTTTGTGGCGGACAACAATTATTGATGCATTTTTACGCGCACAATGGAGACATGGGGAGTTCTGCGCTGCACCCTTTTGAGCGCGCCAGGCGTCCAACGATGCCGTTGCACGTTGTACTTTCCACCCCCCCCCACCCCTCAACGTAACAATTTCACGTTTCATGTCATTGAGAGTCAACTCGTACTTTTATGTGGTGCAGCAGTGCGACCTTATGGGTGCACCCTTCATTCATCATCATTATTATTTTTATCGACGTTTTTATTGCAATCGTATGCCTTTTTTTTTTTTATCATCATTATTATTGGTATTGTTATTTTATCTTGATGAGCAAATCATTTTATTAATATATTTATCTTGGCCGACGTTATAATTTATATTACTATTATTATTATTATTAT
>NW_019379535.1:694771-794413 GCF_000648655.2 Copidosoma floridanum | reverse complement strand
TAAAAATCAATTTTTAAAGTAATTTCATGATAAATACTAAGACTAGTCTATAAATGTTTAAAAAATAAAATTTTTAAAATATATAAACAACGTTTCCAAATATAAATGAGATAAATTTTGTTTACCAAGTAAAATATAAATATGTTTGTCATCCAATAACCATCAGTCTTATTACATAAACAAATGAATTAATGTGACCAATCAATATTAATATGATATAAAATATAATTAGTAAAAAATATCATACTAAAGACCTATAAGTTTCAAATAACAAAATTTTAACAAGAATCGTTGGCTCAAAAAGCGTAAACCATTATTTGGTGTATGTATTTTTTGTTTAGCTGAAAGCCTTTAGCATAAAATTTAGGACGCTACGGGTCAAATCAGGTACAGGTACTTAGAATAAATAAATAATGGGTCAAGATTCGTATATAAGACGTTGATAGTGGGGAAATACTTCCCAAGTTGGAAGATGCAAGCCAAATTCAAGTGCAACGAGTACTGCAAATTCTGACGCCAAAAGGTCTCTTCTGTTTAAACGCAAAACATTTGCTGTTCTCTAAAATTATAATTATTTTTAATAAACATTATAGTTAAATTTGTTTTTATTTACATGTAGTCGTGAAAACTATAACTTTTCGTCATTTTATTCATAATAAATTATCAAAACAATGTTTTCGATTTTTCAGTAAGTTATCCCAAATAGTACACCACAAATGAATTATTGATAAATAAATTATTGAACAAAAATCTTGATCTATAAACTCGTAAATTATTATTGTGACTCATACGTACCTCAATAAGTGATTTCAATACTTGGCCCTTGACATCATTCAGTTTGGCAGCAAGTAACAAACAAGCGCCAGCACACAATTTACGAGTCTGTTTCGTAACAACATTTCTTAGAATTAATTTTTCAAAATAAACGTAGGCCATAGCGACCGTTAACATTTCCACTCCACTTTCCATTTTTGCAATTTTTTTCATTTCTCGTTTCAAGCTAAAAATTGAAATTATTAATCATTTATAAAAAAAATTCATAATAGCTAAAAATCACTGAATACCTTCGTAATTTACTCAAAGTCAGCTGAATGTGCGGAAATTTTTCATGAAACTTATCATTCAATTCTTTCTTAAGATCCGACGGTCGCACGTAATCAATGACTGATGCCTACGATACGATTAAAATTGATGAACATGTGTAATGTGATAATTAATTTTTATTTTCATGAGACATGAGAAAATTAACCATATATGATGTAAACGTGAGCAATGTGCGGTGCTTTCCTGCGATTAGTTCTGGATCGTCAAGTAAATTGGGATTATATTGGATTTCATCATTCCACTCGAGAACTGAAAATTAATTACGATTTTTTTAGATCTTTATACAAACGTTAATTATTCATGACGAAATATGAAGATCGAGATCTGAATCTAGAAATTTTTATTTAACAAATTTTAATTTTTGCAGTAGTTCCAAAAAAGTAAAAAAAAAAAAAAAAAACTTTAACGTACGATTTGAAAACCTATCGTGTTTAAAACTAACAATTTTCGTTGCCAGCAATGCAATATTCAGTAAATATACCTTTTCCTTCAGTCGCTAATATCACTGGTGGGGATTCTGATACGTGTTGTATACGATTCGATGACATATCATAAGATAAACACCTGCAATTTTTAAAGTACTTATAAGATTCAGTTTTATACAATGTAATAAATATTAAATAATAATAAATATTACGAAGTATATTTATTGCAAACTCAACACTTATGAAAATTCTTATTAAAATAATAATCTATTTTACTTTTATTTACTGGTTGATAATACAAAAAGCTTGTACGAGTATTTTTAGTAAATGACTAATAAATTGATTTTTAAGTTAATCGATTTTTCAAATCATTATAATAGCAGAAATTGCTTTTTGAACCTGTACTATTTAATATACATATTTATTATTTGTTACTTATTGTACGTCAAAAAAAGTTTGAAATTTTTTTAGAAAATTTTTTTTACAGCTTGTCAACGCTTAATAGTGTAATTCGGTTTTATCTGCAAAAAACACGCTTTTACGATTTTTATTACACAACTCGATGTTTTTATAATATCTCGACACATTAAATAGCTGTTTATCGTCCTGTACTGACATCAATTTTTGCTACGAGTATAGTTTTGCAAGTTTATAATTAATAAATGGCTGCAAAGAGAGCGAGAGCCTGAGTATCCACTTCTGGATTTCTGATGTATCGTTATAATAAGACACTAAATACAAACAGACGCCACTATACGCTCATTACTCAACGAAAATCAGCATGCAAAATTTACATATCGTGGACTAGAAAAAGATAGGTCATAACATTAATTGGTGCTAACAAAGGATCTAACTCGGATTAGCGCTGAGAAATGTGATAACTCAGATAAGTTACAATTCGAGTTATTTCCTTTCTTAACGGTAATCTGAGCTGAAATACGATCTTTCTTCTTCTATCACCATTGGTATGCCCAACAAAACTATTTTTTCACACAACACAACATATTTTTTATACTTATAAATTTTTAATTTGATTGTTATACTCATATATTTTTATGCATATTTATGTACATAGTGGTATATATAAACACTAATATCATAAACAACAGCTCTTTTTTACCACTTGTTACGATCTGTATTCCATGTAATTGTTTTGGTCCTGAAATTTTTAAAAAATTGACTAAAATAATAAAACAAAAAAAATGGATGGCCAATTTATTTTTAGAAAAAAGTCTATACTTATGACTTCATGTGAAAATCATTCTTTCGCAGTAGCGTTAATAAATATCACAATAAAAATACGTTATGACGATTGGGATATTCCACGAAAAAATTGATTAGGTCCGCTAGATAGATCATTAGAAAATACTAGACACATTTTTTTATTACAAGCAATCAAAGCGCAATAAAGTCCTGGAGTGGTTGGTGCGTAACGTCGCGATTGTTCTTATTTTGTATTGTAAATATCGTGAAAACAATCCTGACGTCACTCATTCTCCACTTTCGAACTTTGATCTGTTCTATTTTTGTCAATGCCTGTTTACACGAATCAAGAAAAAATGTATGTCGCTTATTTTTTAATAATCCGTCTGACAGACTAAACATAATAAAAATTCTTTATCTTGCAACATCCCGATTGTAAATAAGAGAAAATTGGAAAATAGATAGAAAAAATAACAATATTATCTTACCTTGATACAACATGATGTTTATTGCTATTGTTAGCATGCACAAAATCTATAACGTCACTGTCACTTAAATGTGTCTTTCGCTCCTTTTGAAAATGTCTAGAAGGTGTAAGCAATTTTCGATAAGAAATCAACTGACCATCTTGAGCTCTTTCAATACCCAGTAAACGATAAGGATCTAAGTTATCGTTGATGGAAGATAGAGGTCTTGAATTTATCGTATTTTTCCTGCGACCGGCATCTTTTCGTAATTCTGACCTAAACGTTTAAATTTTTCCTATGTTAATCCGATTTTTATCGAATTTGAAATTCATTAATGAATTTTGAAAATGTCTATTGGTAATTTTGAAAAGTTGCAAAAAATCAGATGATTAAAATTGTGGTGGAAAAATTGTATTTAAATGTTGTCTTGACTATACTCTATGTGAGTTCTAAGCTGTGAAATGCAGTGGAAAATCTATCTACAAATAATAGATCCTACTGAATTTAGTAAGATACCTTTTCAAAATTGTATTGGAGATGGAGAGATTTTTGAAGATAGGTGAGTTACTCCTAACGCTTTGTAAGCTAATAATAATACGAGTTTCAAATTTTACGTTTGTAAAATAATAAGTAGTTTTAAGAAAATTGGAAAGAAATTTATAAGTGTAGTATGCAAAATTAAGCATTTTTTTTTTTTTTTTTTTTTTTATACTTACCAACTGGTGCGTTGTCCTTTGCTGTAGGGTAGCGATGAAAAAACTAAAAACGGTACTTTTTTTGATGATACTAAAATTACTCTGTCATCCGTAAATTTGTGACCTTCAATGGGCTTTTTCATAAAACGCAATTCTTTAGCTACTTCTGGTATATTCATACAACCAGTTTGTAAACTGTTCAAGGCTTTGGCTTTTGACTTTGATGATTGTGAAGTGGTTTTTGATCTTAAAGATCCTAAACTTTCATTGCTACTGTTGTATTGGTTTTTAACATCTTCTGATAAAGTTGATGTTTGATGAGTGATTCTTCTTTTGTATTGCACAGATCCAACTCTTTTTTCTATCAAACAATACTCGCTCCCGACTGTTCCAGCACTAGAAGATAAAAAATAGAGTAATAATAAAAGCAAAGAATACGCTAGTGGTTTTATATGGATTGCGATGTTTACAAAGTCAATGTCAAAGGTCAAGTTTTACATTGATTAATAAAATTATGCAAGTCAAGTGAGAATGTGCCACAAGCACTTTTAAGCCAACAAAATTCAATTAGTTTAATTAAATACGAAGCATACTGCACAAAATATGACATAAGCTGATGAAGTAATGCATTTTTTACGAAAATAAAAATTGACCTCACTAACAAACGACTAACAAGTTGTAATTAATCAATTAGAAAATAATATAAAAGAATATGAATATTTTACCGTTCTCTAAACGAGCTATGATGTGCTGGCAAGTGTTGAGGATGAGTATAAGATGCCTTTGCTGGGGTAACGGCAGTCTCAGAGTCAGAGCTGAAAGGATCTGTTACATGATGATAAGGCACAGCAAGCTGTGGTGATTCGCTCAGTCTTTTACATTGATCGACGCTCTCGTCGTGCAAATTATCTAAAATGCAGTCCCAGGGAGCCTGATTGTTAGCATGATTATTTTTAGTTAGCACTGCTTGAACATCACAGTTTCCATTGTTTAGTACGCCATTGCAAGGTAAAAGCACTAGTCGCGTGTCTTGATGACTTCCATCCAATGATATATTGGAAAGAAACGTAAATGCAGCCAGCCTGCGACGAGAATGATTTTTCTTAAGGGCTGCTGCCATTCCTCAGTAACAAGTCAACAGCAAATATTCTGGGTTAATCTGAAAAATTTCACAATTTTTTTTTTAAAGAAAAACAAGTCAAGGATAATGTTAAAAGAAAACAATAGCTGTGTTGCTGATAAATATGCGTCGTAATATATTTTTTGCCTCTACAGCAGTACTTATATACAAGCTTTCTGCTGAAAACAGACCGGAGACCGGAGCAGACGAAACCTGGCACACACAGTCCATGTATAAGTATGTATAGGCAAATAAAAGAAAATAATAATCGCAATGAGGATATACATGTGTGCAAAGTGTAAGCGGATAAGAGGTATTCATATTAAGTATTCATTGCTGATAATAATAGGCGTGTCATTATCACCTGTCTCAATACATATATATGTGACAAATAAGTGGCCTGGCCACTGCAGTCAGCAGAGAAAACCGTGTATGTATAGCTAGACAAAAATATGTAGATGGAGAAGCTGAAGAGGAGGAGGAGCAGCAGCAGCAACTACACAAGGCCGCTGGGGCAGAAAAACCAGGATCACGACGATTTGTGTTTATCACCCAGAGGCGCACACTTAGTTCTTAACTCCTCCATAGTCACGAGAACAAATCGCGCACTAAAGCTCGAAAGCCGTGAAGCCGCTGACATCACCAACGTTCGCTTTTCTACACTACGTTATACCCTCTCTGCTCTCGGCCCTTTTGGCCAGCAGAGCTCTGCACTCCACAACTTGTGCAAGTGTCTGATATACCCTACGTTGTCTTGTCTAGCACTTATATACACTCAACGAAAAAAAAAACAACAACAATAACTAGCTGGTAAAACAACGCTTTGTGATAAAGTACTGCTGCAAGCTCAACGACCCGTGACCGCGATGACCGAAAGTTCTTGAAATGTGTACTGCATGCAATCCCCGACGAATCGAACTTGCCAAACTGCGACTGTGCGAATACACATGTCATAAGCTCGCTATAAGACCGAGACACACACACACACACACACACATATATATATATGTTTCACTTTTTTGTGCTTGCAAAGTGGCTTACCGTATATGAACAGGGTACGTTGGTACAGTAGTCTAGATGTATCGTGTAAATTTATATTTACATTTTTTTGCAGTTCAAAAAGTTATTTTAATCCAATTAGATTAAAAAATATTATTCGGAGGAAAATGAAAAATTATGTAGTATGAGACTAAGTATGGAGGATTAACTCTTGGGTTTTTTTTCTTAGTTATTATCAATTTTGTCATACATAAATATAGGCTGTGACGTTGGTATTTAAAAAGCTCATCATAAAGAGCGTTTTTTTTTTCTCCAACAATTTACGGCTCAAAAAACAATTGTGTCTCAACTTAGTTCCAAAGTAAAATAAATTTTTTCATTGTGTGTATTTTTGACAAGTACTCCAAAGTACGAATTGTGATCAATAATATTGATCGATCGATAATATATTTAAGGTTGAAGGAGAAACACGAAAAATCAAATTTCGTTTTTTTGTCTCAATTTCTAATAATGAACATTGCTCAAATAGTTCATGAAATATTTTTTAGAATGTCAATTGTATACAGGCATCAGTTATTTTTTTTTGTGCAGGAATTCGTTGGTACGGTGGTAAATGAAAACTTCCTACCTTGCCTGCTAAATGTTATTCAACATTTGTTCGGATATGATTTGTTCTACAAAAAATAAGATAATTAATATATATATATACATTACTGTGTACTTGAACTTATTAAAAAAAATTACAAATAAAAAGAGAAAACTTTCTCTGAATAACTTAGATAAGGGTACGTGGTGCATTGATTTTGCTGACCACAAATACTTGGTGATCATTTTCTCTTTCAATTTTTTATTAATTTCGGTAATTTGTAATCGTCAAAGTCTAAATAACATCCATTTTCTCGTACGCTTTTTTTTAGGACAAACATCCGCGTGTACAGTCAGCGTTCCTAGTTTTTTATGTGTAGATATATACATATATATAGAGAAAGAGAGTTAACTCGAAACGTCGAAACTGATGTCGAAACTCGATTCTTCAAAATAACTAAAGAGTTGAATGAATTACATCAGGATCGAATTTCGAGTTTGAGTCGTTACATGTATATGCACAACAATCACACATGCGAAGTTTGTGAGATCTAAAAAATAAAGTTTCTGAAACGATCGAAACGTCAAGGTCGTTAAGCCGTCAATAAAAGCCTTCTGCTTTTAAAAGGGTTATTTTTGTTAAAAAATACTCGATAACAATGCAAAGTGTGATAAATTCCGTAAAGGGCACTGCACTCAGTGTTGCCGAATACCTGACTCCAGTTTTAAAGGTTTGTTACATTTTCATCGTGCTCACTTTGCAATTATTCAATGAATTGGGAAATAAATTTATTTCCTAATTTTAAATTTATTTTTCACCAATTCATTGTACGAACTTAGTCGATGTTGTCTTATCTTCATTATCTTTCATTCACGTGAATTGATTGAAACTACTTACTATGAAATAAATTTTATTTAGGAGAGTAAATTTAAAGAAACTGGTGTCCTTACGCCAGAAGAATTTGTTGCTGCTGGTGAGCACCTTGTACATCATTGTCCAACCTGGCAGTGGGCAGTTGGTGATGTAGATAGAACTAAACCATATTTACCAAAAGACAAACAGTTCTTGCTGACACGTAATGTCCCCTGTTCCCGCAGATGTAAACAGGTAGAATTCACTCACATTATTATAAAATAACTTGTGAAACGTTTTTCATATTTTTTGTTTATTTAACTGTAATTTACAGATCGAATACTGTGATGATCAAGAACAAATTATTGAAGCAGATGATCCAGAAGGTGGTTGGGTTGATACTCATCACTATGATGTCAGTGCTGGAGGTGTTGAAGAAAAGATTTCTGAAATGACATTAGAAGAAGCACAACCGTCATTCCCTACAAACACTGAAGGAGATGTTGAAGATGATGAGGATGACGAAGAAGCAGCAGATATGGAAGCCTTTGAAGTTAGTGGAATGCTTGATGAGGAAGACAAGGTAATTTCATTGAATGCTCTGAAATCACTTTTTGTTATCTATTTCATTTTTTTTCTTTCTCATCCAAACAGTACACAACAGATGCATCAAAAAAACAAACCAAAGATAAGACAGAATCTTCATTCTCGGGAGGTGAAATAGTAAGAACACGCACTTATGACTTACATATTACCTACGACAAATATTACCAAACGCCAAGACTGTGGCTCTTTGGATATGATGAAGTAAGTTGTACAAATAATCACTATAATTCCTAGTCAATGCATGGCTAAAAAAAATTTTTTTTAGAATCGGAAACCTTTAACGGTTGAAGAAATGTATGAAGATGTTAGTCAGGACCATGCAAAAAAAACTGTCACAATGGAGACTCATCCACATATACCTGGACCCCCAATGGCGTCGGTACATCCATGCAGGTAATGCAATCTTTGAAATTATTTACTTTTCTTACTCAAGTTACCAATCACATGAAGTCGTATTCTTCCAGACACGCAGAAGTGATGAAAAAAATTATAGAAACTGTAATGGAAGGAGGTAGGGAATTGGGAGTTCACATGTATCTCATTATATTTTTAAAGTTCGTACAGTCTGTTATACCAACAATTGAATATGATTTTACTCAAAATGTAACCCTGAACAATTCAAGCTAAGTTTGAGATTTTCCTTTTGTAAGTGACGCAAATTAATTTTATGATTATTGTAAATATTTTGTCAATTTTGCAGTAACCTGATTGTGTTAGAGTTTATGCTTACTTTCCAAATAATCATGCATCAAAATGTTCTAAGCATCAAATAGTATGCATAGAAAAATTGATGGGAAAATTCTATACACACTTATTGGCTGATGTATTTCAATTGTCATAAAAGTATTTAGCAGACGTTGAGAATGAGATGTGGAGGAAATGAGGATATTTTATAATAAGCCATACTTGTGAATCGCCTAATTTTTTATATACTATCTCTCAATATAAGTATCATAATTTGTAGGCAGAAGTGTAGGCAGGTTATGAAGGTTTGCCATGAAATCATTTTCACATATTTATTTTATCCAACGCCTCATAATAAATTGACTTTTAACAATACTTATTTGAACTTATTCTGTGGTAAAAATTTTAATTTATTAAAATTAATTAATTATTATTAATTTCTAATTTATTACGTTGCCATTTAAAAGTGCCAGATAATTTCTCATATGATGTATCGTGTAAATTTATATTTACATTTTTTTGNTAGTAATCACAGCAATGTTATTTTCTGATTCTACAGCATTGGACTCTTTAATTAGATCACATTGAGAATTTTGTGGTGTTTCATTTTCTTCAACTAGTTTTTCTCCATTGTGACCTGTTGCTTTTTGATGTAAGAGTAAGTCTTCTTTGTTGGAAAATTGGTTTTGACAATCAAAGCATTCAAATATAATGGCTTTGTGGAGGCTTTTATGAATAATATATTTACTACGCTGCAAAAAGTCTTTCCCACAAAAAGAGCACGTAAACTTGTGTCTTTTCTTCGATGTTTTTGATTTTTGCTGATTTACCCGATTACGGTTTTTATTGGTAACAGGTTCATTTAAATTTTTTCCGTTTGGAGTTATCAAATGTCCAATTACATCTAAAAAAAAGTTACATGTCTGTTTAAAATAAAAAGTATTAACGTTATTATGCGCTTAAGATAATTTTTTTTATTACTTAAAAAAAAAAATTTAACCGAAACAACGTTTGAAAAACATTTAAGTGTCACAAGTCTTAAGTATAAATCTTTTATATTTATACAATAGTCAATAATCCTGAAGATAGCTGTAAAGGATCTACTTTTAAAAGTTGTAATTTTTGACCGTCAGGAATGATTAATTGGAAAACTTGCTGATCAGACAATTCCACCTGTTCCTCAGTGTTTATTTGATTAATTGATGCAGTTGTAGCATCAGTAGTTTCATTCTATAAAAGATACAATGCAAGTTTTTTTTTTTTTTTTTTTAAGTAATTCGCAAACTATCTTTTATTATCATACCTGTAACATTTTAACTATGGCTTCAGCATCGCTTTGAAGTGCTGACCCTATTTGTACTTTTGGAATAGCACCATCTTGGTCAGTATCTGATGAATTATCAACTTTTATGTTATTTTGCAACACTGCGGATAAAATTTGAGCTTGGTTGGTGTCGTTGCTTGTTTGATTGAGAAAATGTCCATCAGATAGTAACTGCCGCGCTTGTTCTACTGATAATCGTATTGGATTGCCATCAGTATCCAATATCTTAAATTATATTCTATTAATCCGAGTCTTTAAAACTTTTTAGTTATATTCTTATGAATTATGTTCTCAATTAAAAAATAAACACATACCGAAAGTTGAAAATTATTGTCATCAGTACCATCTACATTATCGTTTTCCATTTCGTCTGAACTTGACGATTCATCGGCTATTAAATTATCTTTGCCTGAAAAAAGGTTGAAAAAAATTAAAATTTATATGGATTTAGATTTACTTGTAATAATATGAAAATTAGCTTACTAATTTTTAATGTTACTGATTCAGTAGGATTACTTGGATTTGGATAGGTGAGATAAATATTTCGCGACGTATCGCCTTCGGAAATCTCGTGTTCTGGTGATACATTTATCATATTTTCTTCTATAGAATCTCGTGAAATAGGCCATAAATTATTTTCCGTGCCAGCTGAATTCACTGTTTCATTGGGTTCTCTTGTTTGCTGATTTTTATGAACCTACCGACATAAACGGACAGAATAAGATAACGTAAGAATTGAATGCAAAATTTTAATTTATAAATAATTTTTACTACAAAATATACCTTTTTATGTTTCGTTAAATTTGAGCAATCGGCGAATGCTTTTCCACAAAATTCACATCTATATGGTTTTTCTCCTAAAAAATAAAAACAAGTTCAGATGCTAAATAAATTTAAAAAAAAGAGTATGTACTTTTTACTCTCTAATTTTTACCTGTATGTAAGCGCAAGTGTTTTTTTAATGCCCACTGTTCAGTGAATTTTCGTTGACAATGTTCACATTCGAAAGGACGTTCACCAGTGTGTCGACGCACGTGACACTTCCACGTATCTTTGTGCAAAAATGATTTTGGACAGTAATCACATTTCCATGGGCGTTCGCCAGTGTGTCGCTTTACATGCAATTTAAATTGCGAAGACGTTGTAAATTTACGTCCGCAGTGATCACAGCAATACGGCTTTTCTCCAGTATGAATTCGCATGTGCTCTTGCAAATTACCGTTTTGTGAAAAACTTTTTGTGCATACTTCACATTTATACGGTTTTTGGCCAGTATGCGTCCTGCGGGTGAGAAAAAAAATGATCATAATTTTTGCAATGGTATCAGCTTTGGGTATAAATAAAATGAAATTACCTATAATGCAAGGTAAGACTAGTTTTGTGAGCAAATTTCATATTGCACAGTTCACAGCAATGTTTTTTTTCTCCGGTGTGGGTAGATTGATGATTTAATAAATTTGCTTTTGTTTTGAAAGAAGCAGTACAAGACCCACATGGGTACGGTCTATCTTCTGAGTGAACAATTTGATGCCTTTGCAAAAGCTGCTTGTGCTTGAATCGTTTTGTACACTTATTACATTCGTACAAACGTCCATCATTATGCTCCGTCAACTTGTGATACGTTATAGAACTTGGATGATTCAAAATTTTTCCACATATGTCACAAGGAAAGCCCTTGTCGGAATTAACCTAGTGTTGTAAATTTTTCAATTATTAATACAGTTTTAATTTAAAAAAAAATAATAACTAGTACTTAATATATTCAAAAAAATACTTTGTTACCGAATGTTCTATTTCTATGTGTCCTTGCAAGCTTGTCTGATAAGCAAAGGCTTTATTACACAATTCACATACATAAGGTTTTTCTCCTTGATGTACTACCTTGACATGTGTATCTAGATTATTTTTGGTATCAAAATGCTTATTACATTTATCACACCTGAATACATCAGTTTTACTATTCAATTCTTCTATCGATTCATACTCAGTATTTTGCTGTTCAGTGTCAATATCATTTAATTCGTGATCTTCTTTTATGAATAAAAAACTAGGATTATCAGTTGGGCAGTCCATAGTAATCACAGCAATGTTATTTTCTGATTCTACAGCATTGGACTCTTTAATTAGATCACATTGAGAATTTTGTGGTGTTTCATTTTCTTCAACTAGTTTTTCTCCATTGTGACCTGTTGCTTTTTGATGTAAGAGTAAGTCTTCTTTGTTGGAAAATTGGTTTTGACAATCAAAGCATTCAAATATAATGGCTTTGTGGAGGCTTTTATGAATAATATATTTACTACGCTGCAAAAAGTCTTTCCCACAAAAAGAGCACGTAAACTTGTGTCTTTTCTTCGATGTTTTTGATTTTTGCTGATTTACCCGATTACGGTTTTTATTGGTAACAGGTTCATTTAAATTTTTTCCGTTTGGAGTTATCAAATGTCCAATTACATCTAAAAAAAAGTTACATGTCTGTTTAAAATAAAAAGTATTAACGTTATTCTCATACAGTAATACCTGTATCACTGTTGAAACTATCAGCTTGAAAATTGTCGAGATTTCCAAAAGGTTCACATTTTAGACGAGTTTTTTCGTCGAAAACACCTTCTTCTTTTAATACTTTTTCCAATTCTTTACCTTGTATTGTTTCCATATACCTAAAGATAAGATAAACTCAATCATTATAAAACTGTTGCACAAATCTCTCATAAGTGGGTTTTAATCACCTTTTAGGAACTTTTATTTTTCTTCTTCCTCTTTTGTCGCCATCTAATTCTTCTTCATCCCGTTTATACTCTTCCTGACTCGTTTTTTCATTTCTAATATCTTTTTCAACATCCTATTAAATATCAACAAGCAGTTTACAGATAATTATAATAAAAATATTATACGTGACACGGTTAATGCGAAAAATTAATTACTTCTGAAAAACATTTTGGTGGTCGACCTCTCTTCTTTTTTGATTTGTGTAATCCTTCCATTTGGAGACTCAAATCATGTTTAGCACCATAAACCGATGCTTCAGGAATAACTGAAAATACATATTTATTAGCTTTTGTCAATAATATAAATGTGTATAATAAAATAGTATTATTACTATTAAATACAAGTTGTTGATCATTTGCCCCAATTACGAAATTTTCTTTGATTAATTCCGTATCATTGAATAGGGGGATATCAATACTTTTGTGCTCTAAATACATTTTTTCCGTTTGACGTTCTAGTTTAAGTTGTTCTTTCCACAGTTGTCTAATTTTTTGCTGTCCGTTGATGAGCAACTGAAAAAATTCAACAGTAGCTTCCAATTGAATGTTACATCCAGGACAAATAGTTCTAGGTAGTTTTCCATCATCATGAATCTGAAATTTTTTTTTATAAAATGTATTCATCTTTCTCTCATAAAAAAAATCATTTACTGTAATTGGTCTTAAATAATTTACATAAAAATCGAATAAATAAATAAACAAATCATAGCAGTGAATGTAACAATATCACATTGAATGGTCATTTGATTATTTTTAAAGTAAAGAAGCTGAAAAAGTGTGTATATCTATGAATGTATAGTGTATGTAAAAGAAATTAAAAAACAAATAAAAAAAATAAAAAATGCGACGCATGATGCGTTTTTGTCATCACACAATTGAGAGCAAATGAAATGTATAAACTACCCGCCGCAAATTGCGGTGTTTATAGGCGCCATGAAAAATGTGATTTGATCCATGTAGTAGGTGTATGCATAACATAAGCATACGATTTGGCTTGATTCGCTGCAATAAAACGAAAAAACAAGCTAAAATCAGTAGAGCTATACCATTATCTACCATATTGGTCGGATAAGGGCAGCAGTATAGCGCAGAAAGAGAGAGAAAGCAAGTACATTGTGCCAGTTGGTGCATGCGGCAAGAGAAGCATATAAAGGGAACAAGTCAAATTGAAGTCTCGCGTCGGTGGATTTGGGCGTGCATGTATCATTTGAATCCCGGCCTTCCAAGTGTACCTACAATACGTCAAGTCAAGGATTATTGCGGGCAGTGTTGTACCTTGAGCGGCAGATAACGATTGACCATCGCACTCAGCTCCGTCTCCTCGGAATCATCGGTAAATAACATTTCACCGTTGTCGTTGTCCTCCGCGCACAAACGGCAAATTGTCGAGTCGTACAGCCTAACATCCGCCATGACTGCAGATGTGTCGATGGATGATCTCGCTATGTTGTTGTACTTACAACCTCTGTCTGGTGAACATAAGCTCGTGCATTTACATAAATTCCCTCCTTTCAACAGTTTCAACTCCTCTCCGCGGTCCTCTCTTTCTGCCTTGACTCTCCTGAGGTCCCTCGACGCGTAATCTCTTTCTCTCCCCCGTTACTTATGTATGTGCACCCAACGCCCTAGAGGACACGAACTTTCTTTCGTCCGTTTTCTTACGGCCTTGGTACTCGCAAGGTCACAAGCAATTGATCGTGGTTAGGGCCGCTCGAGCAATGTTTATATGTCATTTAATATGCATTTCGTGCAATTAACAACGTAATACCTGCATGTGTTTAATATTTTCCTAATTTAAATATATACAATTCAGCTTTAAAGGTTAACTTGGCCGACTCAACGCCATGAAACACTTGATGTACGTAGATGCGACTCGAGCGCTTCGTTTTTTTTGTTTTGCTTTTGCTGCGCGTGTAATTTAATTTTGATTTTTTTTTTTTTTTTTTCGTTTTATACCACAAAAGTCTGTATTTTTATGTACATAATATTTTTTTATTATATCTATTACTTATTCAACAGTTTATTCCAATAGAGTTGAAGGGGAAGCACATTGTTTCTTTTGCTTAATTTGGGATCAAAAATGTCAAAATCAGCCCTTTGCAATTTTTCAAGATAATTCCCGACTATTGTGGACGACAAAAAAATTATGCGCGACTCCTTTTTTATTTGTTTCTTCATTGACAATGCCTGAAGAGAGAAATACGCTTTTATTTATCAGGAAGTATAATCAGATCATAAACGAATTATTTACTCACCTTGTCAAAATGTTGTTTGGCTCTACATGAGACATCATACACCACATCCCTCAATTCTTTGGTGCTTTTTCCTTGAAATATTGATTCAGAGGAGACGTTATGTTTCATAAGTATATCTTGTGGCAGAACCATTTTTCTTTTTTGCGCGTTGTATGGGACAGAGCGAATTAAAGTAACTATCCCATGAGCTTTACCTAGGTGACTAGCGTAATGGTCTGTGTGCACGTCCTTTGTTCCCTGTGCCTCCAAAATTAAATAGTACACCGAAGAAACTGTATTCTCAGCGTACTTTTCTAAAGATTCTAAATTTATGAAAATCGAATTGCTTAGTTGATTGAAACGTGCTTCAATAAGCCTTTTGAAGTAATGTTTGGATAATTTATTTTCTTGAAGTACCTGTTGAAAAATACAGAATTTAAAAAAAAACGAGATTCAATCACAAGCATTTAAATAGTATTCTTTTAAGATATGTGCACATACTCTATGTAGTTCTAAATGTGTTGGATTTTTTGGTGGTTTGCCATCGTACGTTTTATTTAGAGTTTCCTCCCAAAACTTAAGTCTCATCAACCCGATTTGATCATCCTTAACTTGATCTTCCACCAAAGCGATTTCTGTATTGAAAGCTCTTATTGCAAAAGCTGATGACCTCACGTTATTGGGCAAAAGTAGTGTACAAAGAAAACTTTCATAATCATTTTTTCTGTAAACACATACAGTAAAAACTTATTGTATATTATTTTCTCCCATAATTTTTCACCATTACTTACTTAACCAAGTTCAAACAATACTCTGCGGGGGTTTGTCTTTTATAAGTACTTGACCAACGTAAGCAACAACGTACCAGCGTGCAAGGCTTACTGAGCATTACCATGCATACATTCATAACCAGTTACTTCGATACTTAACGCGTTAAAAATCAATTATATTTCCAAATGCTTTATCTTCTAAACTACTATACACAGCTTCTGCACTCTATATATTTTTATGTTCAGGTAAGGTTGCAGTCGTCATATCTATATAAAACACTTGTATGAGGAGCGGTTACGTGTCGAGACTGCCGAGGTGGCGTTACTGCTGCCGGCGTATCGAGCTTGTGTATACGGCTGCTGTTCGGAGCAACATTCGTCGTTCGTGATTCAAGTATCAAGCACACACACGACACACCAGAGAGAGAGGGAGGGAGAGGAGAGAGAGAGAGAGAGAAAAATAATTTTGTGGAACGGTGCACACATCAGGGCGGTGTGGGGTACCAAAGCTGTGGTGGTCTACATCCTCGTTAAGGATAGCGTCATTCATTGGTTTTGAATAGTCTTGGCGCAGTTTATTTCATGAGAGAAAATCGCTCAAGCCTTTACAAGCTATACTCAAAGATTGACACTGAAACTTGGATCTTCTGAGGATTTTGTCACAGAGGTAAGTCGAGTCGCTCGCTCTCGCGTGCAGTACCTATATTTATCTACCACCCGCGCGTTAAAAAATATATATGTAGGCGCGAGCGCGATGCTCAAGAGAACCTATACTTATAAGTAAAATGAATCCGTCGTTGTGTTGCTGTCGCCGTACGCAATTGTATTATCTGGTCCTTGGCTGTCTACGTATTCAAAATCGTGTTTTCTTTGCTACCTCCAACACATTGCGTGATTCCATTAACCTCACGTTCAAACAGATAACTTTTTTTCACAAGTATAAGCAGCTTATGTGCAGCCTGAAAATGTACTGCATCCATTTGTAAATTGTACACGTTCATGCAATATAATACAGTCATTATATAATGATAACCAATAATACACGGTGAATATTCCGGCTAATAATACATTATTTAATTAGTCTATATACGCCACGACGCGTGGGTGGTAACTGAGAGTGACTGATGTGTTCTCTCGTGTATTGGTTTTAGTCAAATACTTGAAATTAATTATTTTTAAAAAATTTTTAGCCATGAGGCGCAAGAGCGAGAGGAACAAGGCCAAGGGTTCTTCAGACACAAAAGTGGAAAAGCCAACGAGAAGGATAACTCGCCGCAGGGGCAAAGCGTCGCCGTCGACTTCGCCAGAAAGAGATATTGCAGAGGACAACGTGTCAAGTACTCCATACTCAGAGGACGACAAGGATTCTAATTCACAATTTCAAGCTGAAGGAGAGAATGAAAGTGAAAATTTGGAAAAGGACGTTTCTTCAACTGGACTCATCAAAACTGTACTAGGAGGAGACGAAGAGGATAGCGGATCTGTGTGGAAAGTTGCAAGGGCAGATGCTTCACCTGGAGAAATACAAAAGCTCAAGCTCTGTAGGCAGCGCAACACTTCAGAAGCGTCAGATAGTTCTACAAGTAAGAGAAAGTCAAACAAGTGGCCAGACAGTGGCGATGGAGGCTCGGAGGAGGCTGAATCGGTCGATGAGTTGGTTGCATCTTCTCAGATGCCAGCCAACGAACAGACCGAGGATCCCTTCTCTTCGCACCCAGGTCAGGATTTCAGCGAAGAGGTAAGTGATTACAAGGAGAACCTGCCTGAAACCACTTCAGCCAACTTGTCTGACGATAAAAAAAACATAGATCAGCAAGCAGATTTCGAGGAGAACCCGCAAGAAACTACTTCCACAAACTTTGCTGAAGCATCAATCAATGAGGCTAAGTCGTCTTCAAGTCCAGCAAAGGTACCTGTCAATGAAGATTCAAATCAACCAACGTGCAGCGGGGATAGTGTTGCAGAGCTTTCTTCAGAAAATTTGCCCATCAATCAAACAAACGACTATCAGGAAAACTCCAATCAACCATCTTGTTTTGATCCGAACGCTTCTGTAGAACCTACTGAGTCAGTTGAGGCTAACTCCAGTGTAAACGACGAGTGTATTAACACAAATAACGAAAACACTAATGAAGTAATTCCTACAGAACAACAAATACAAACTAATCAGGATACAAACGTGAAAGATGATGGAAAAGAGGAATTACCTCCGAAAGAGGATTCAACTCCAGAAAATGTTTCTGTTAATGATGAAATTAACTTAGAAATTGTGGCTAGCAACAATGAAACAAATGACACTGATTTTGCAGAAAATCACAAAAAATCAGTTAATAACGAAGAAGAGGAAGAAGAAGAAGAAGGGGAGATAAGAGATGTAGTGGAAAAAGAGGAGCCTAGTTCTAACTCTATTTCTACAAAAAATTCGAAAGAATCATTAACAAACGTTCATAATAAAGAGTCTTCACAAGAAACACATTCGTCACGTAGGAAACACAGCAAATATCATGAATCTTCTGAATCAGGAGATGAAAAAAGAACAACAAAGGCTAAAAGAAAAGATGCTGATTTACAAAATGTAAAAAATTCAAAAGAAGAAACAAAACGTGAACATAGGAAAAGTCGATCATTTAAATCGAAAGGAAATTCTTTATCTACAGTTTCAGAAATGGACCTTTTAGACAATACCATTGAGAAAGAAGATATACTTGAAATCAATGAAAAATCAGATGACTTGAATGTAACTTTATCTTCAAAACCAACCAAAGTCAGTTTAAAGAGGTCATTGTAAGTATTTATTGATTTCATACTTTTCAAGTTAATTACGAACAACCTAAAACAACAATCAATAAAAATTTTAACGTCTATATTATTTTAAAGCTCCAATCGGTTATCGACAGATACAGAAACCAAAAAAGAAGAAAGCACGGATAAAAGTACCGTAAATGAATCAAATCCAAATAAGGTATGTCAAAAGGAATAAGTATAATATTTATGTTCATCAACATATTTTTCAACAGTAACTTGAATATTCTTAATTTTCTTATGTAGGAAAATCATGCTGATAATGAACAACCTGATCAAAAGTGTCTAACAAAAAGACGACGTTGGGGTAGCACCGCAACTACAGATGTTGCACCAGCATTTTCAATATCTACAGATTCTTTAAAAGTATGCAGTATTTATTTTATTTTTGAATTAAGGACAAATAATAAATTGTTATAATTTTTCTTTACTTATCCATTTTTTTTTATAGGCCATAGTGCCAGGTGCAAAACCTGTACCTGCGAATGAAGTAAAACTTACAAAGGATGAAGATGACGAAAAAGAACAGCGAAAACGTAGAAGCAAAAGTTCTGGAGGTAGTGAATCAAAAAGCGGTGCAGCTTTAAAAAATGAGGTAGTTAAAAAAAGTGAAGCTAAAACGGATAATCACACAGGTAAACATATTTGAAATGTTTTTTCTTCATTTTCACAAATTTCGTACAATAAATATTCCAATATTTATTTTAGGATCACGACGAAAAATAACTCTTGTTAAAGAAACTCCAAGACCAAAGTCTCCTAGTCCACCAGAAGCCCAAGCAACAAATATTTTATTAATAAGAAACTTGGTTCGTCCATTTACACTGAATCAAATCAAAGAACTTTTAGCTCGTACTGGCACGATCGTGGAAAATGGTTTTTGGATGGACAGAATCAAATCTAAATGTTTTGTTCAGGTATTAAAAAAAAAAAAAAAAAAAATTAATGTGCACAAGTATGTCAATTACTTAATTACTAAAAAATATGTACTATTTTAGTATGCCAACGAGGATCAAGCTTTTGAAACTAGACAAGCATTGCATGGTGTTTCTTGGCCCGTATCAAATCCGAAAAAGCTTATCGTAGAATACGCAACTAAAGAAGACATGGAACGTGCTTGGGAATCATCTAAAGAACAGCCTGCTCCCAAAAAAGCAGATATTTTAGCTTCTGCTGATTTATGGCAACAGGAGAGCTGGGGACGTGATGAGCGACCTAATTTTAACAAGGTATTTTCGATGTAACAAATATTTTTATCACAAGTCAACAAAACTACAATAATAAGTAAACGTTTGCTCTTGATTTCAGATAACAGTAATCCGTGAATGGGACTTGGGTAAAGAAGACGGTCACTTGCAAGTGAAAGAGAAAGAACGAGAAAAAAAAGAACTTGAAAAGAAAAAAAGACATCGAAGTAGAAGCCCAGTACTTGAAGTTCGTCTTCCAGCACCAGCCAGGAAATTTAAGAAGAAAGAAGAGGAACCACCCACAGCGAAGTTGTTAGATGATCTCTTCAGGAAAACCAAGGCTACTCCATGTATATATTGGCTACCATTGACCAATGAACAGGTAAAAAAGTAATCACGCTAATGATTTTCTAACAAGACCTCATACAGAAAAGTGTATCTGATCGAACATGTTTAATCACTAGATTGCGGTTAAAGAAGAAATAAGGAGGCAACATATGGCTGAACATGCACGTCGATTAGAAGAAATAAGACGAGCCGAACGAGGTCGGAGTCGAGGAGCCATACGGCGTCGCCGTAGTCCAAGAAAATAAATCCTTTAGTATTTTCCTCATGAACCTATCAATTTTCCTTCTGATTAAACTGATCAACGAGTTTTCGGCACATTCTTGTGATCAATGCAAATAGTGTACAATTTCATATTCGTATCGCGATTTAAATGTTTTTCCACTTAAATATACATATTTTCTTTTATTTTTTTTTTATTTAATATATATATATAGTTAAAAAATCGATACATTTATTTATAATTTCTGCGAAATATTACATACTTTTATTATTTTTTATGAAATAAGATACAAATATGATTTACTTTTCGTAAAAACATTTTATTTACAATTTTTCAGTGAAAAAAAATATTGTGAGTCGAAATTGAATCCTTCCGATCCAACTTTGGTCCTTTTTTTCCTTATTTCCACTGTATTAGCCAAACTTCTTACAGGTCAACAAATTTTTTTTATCCACAACAGAGGTGTCAATTTTTAATCGTGCTTCTAGAAGTAATTAATCAAGTAATTCATCCAATATAAATTTTTTTTTCACTTTTTGCACGCAAGTATATATCGATTCTAAAAAACATTTTAACTATAGTCTTGAAGTGAGGGTAATACCCAATGTGAAAATTATGGAACATAAAAGCAATGCGAGTTAAATCCAAAAATGATAAAAAAAAAATTTTTTATGCAAAAGAACATGTTGAAATACTTAGTGTACACATTTAATTATTAATTGATGTAGGAAAATATATGACGGAAATTTTTTGTTGCAGAATGTTTCAGATCAAAAACTGCAAATTTATAAGGAAATTCTTTTGGTAATAAAAAATCAAATGTACATATGGTACTAGAAATAAAACTGTAAAGTTTCTTATATTATGTTTGTTTTTTAAATATAAAGTACTAAACATTTACCTGTATTCGCTTTCATTAATTATTAATAAATGAAATGAAAAAATTTCATAATAACCATGCATTTTTCTTGACAGTTTTAAAAATAGAAAACACAAAATTTTATTCTTTGTATACATTTTATATCTCAGATAAAAAATTTACAGCTCTATGTTTATGTCCGCAAAGAATTGATATTAGTGAAATGAACGCAGAATCGTTGATTTAATAAAAAATTCTATTTTACTATTAGGTCATCACTCATCACTCTTCACATGTGTTATTTGCTACATTTATATTTATCGGAGCACACTGGAATATATAAAATAATAATCTTTGTAGTGATTAATTTTTAGCTTAATTATATTTAATTTCAATGTAATAGACTGGCTTTACCAAAAAAAATTTCAAGCTACTGTATCCATGTTTATCACAAAATAGTTTATCTTTCGAAGATAAATAGCTTACAAATCATCAAAGAATTAAGTAGCTCGAGATAACAATAAACACGTATGAATAACGCTTACAGTTTAATTAATCACAACGATACTTGAAATGAGTTAAACGTCGATACTGTTATAGTAAATTACAAGACTACTGCTTTTACAAGTGATTATCTGCTAATATACAGGATTTTTTATTTACTCTAGTTTTCTCTTGCTCTGTCATCATTCAAAGATATATTCTCACTATCCAAAATTTTTTGCACATACTTGTTAAGACATCTGTATTAAATTTCTCTCGTTTAATCTTCCATTTGATGCGTTTTAATATAGGAAAGAAAAAAAAAAAAATTTAACAAAGATTAATCTATTAATATTGAAAAAAAATATTTCCACGAATAGCTTAACTTATGGCAAATATATATAAATTTACTTTAAAAACTTAAGATACTAGAAATATTTAACACTATGCTCCTGTATTTTTTAAATAGAAATTTACACCACTTGATATACGTAACAACACTTTCGATTATTAATAAAAGATTACTATGTTAAACCAAAAACTTTTTTCATCTATACTAATCTGCTGTATTTTGCAGCTCTCAACACTCGCGAATATAAATCTTAAGTTACACTTAAGCTTGAAGGAAACGTTTGCTAATTTTTTCTGACAAGTATCATAGATTGATATCTTTTCAAAATTCAAAAAATATTCTACATATAATGACCATTAAATTCTGTAGAGAAGTACCAAAAATATTTTTTTATAAGCATAAAAACATTTACATATTGACATACGCGTATGCGTAAATTTTGAAGACGTGATTATCTTCATTCAGATATTTAAATTGAAATTTGTATATTCTAGGTTTTAGCAATTATTTTATTGACAATAAAAATTCGGAAATACTTAATTTTTTTGTTATTGATATTTTGAACTTCGGGTCTACAAATATATCAAGATAAATCCATTACACCCAATAATACTAATTATAACGCGTGCAGTTTTTAACAGATTTTATTTATTCGTCAATAGCATACGAAGAAATTATGATGTAAGCTTACTTCAATAAATAATGATGGTCAGCAGCATCTGGAGCAACTTTAATTTTATCGCCTTGTCCTATCCTACGAAAGTAGAATTTAAGACAAACGCTTCCTTCATTTGTATAGTCTTATTCGTTTTTTTTTTTTTTTTTTTTTTTTTTTTTTTTTTTTTTTTTTTTTTTTTTTTTTTTTTTTCCAAAGAATGCCTTATTGTTAGCAAACTGTTGTAAGAAATTTTTTTTTAGATTTGGTTTTTTTCTTCCAATGGCTTTAAAACACCGTATTTAGAATTATCATTCTAAATTTCTTAGTTTATTCCACCATTGAGAATAATAACTTAGTCAACTTTAACCACACTGTAAATTTTTCGGACAAACCAGAAACAGGCAAAAAAGCCAATGGAACCTGTAAATAAATCATGATAATATAGTACTGTCTGAAAGCAATACATCATTAACAATTCAATGAGGTTTACCTGTCAAAAGGAAGAATAAATAGACCATAATCATGGTGTAGCCAAAATATAAAAAGGTTGAAATATTGTCTTCAATGTTTAATTTGGTCACAAAATAGTGTATGCAATAAACTAATAAATAAAAGGCGGTGAAACCAGATGTAAGAAAACTACGCCACCACCAATGATAGTCCTAAAAAATCAAGTCGTGTTATTTGAATTTTTATTAAACACGTAAATAATTAATTGATGAGACTTACCTCGGCACAAAGATGGAAGTAGCATAAGAGAATGGTAGTTTCCGAACAGGTAATGACAAGAATCAAAAATACCAAAAATAAAAATCCAAACATGTAATACGTTTGACTGGACCTAGAATAATACATGTTTTACAGATTTTTGAATGATTATTGAGAGCTGTAGATTCAATATCTAAATATTTATTTATTTATTATTTAACGGATGGTCCCCAAAAATAAATATAAAATAGAGTATATTTGTTAATTAAATGAGTAAATACGTTTATGANAAAGATTTCAACAAATATCTAAGTGACGTAAATATTTGTGAGTCATTTACCAAAGTGAATTGAGTATAAAAAATAGTTGTATGAATATACATCCAAAGGGTAATACACCACCCATGATGACACCAGGAACAGCTTGCGTGTAAAAACTCTGCTCTGGTATTTGTCTCGGGATCTGATTGGTGCGAACAGGATGTTCGATAGCCTAAAATATACTTTTATGAAGATCACTGATTTTTTAGAATTTTTTTTTGCTGTGGATCTTACCCGTTTTTTGAAACCAAAGAATGCTCCAATAAAAGTTAGAGGAACAGATATACCAAACCACAAAGATAAAATAGCCACAAGGGTACCGAAAGGTACAGCAGCTGAGCTTCCTTTTACCCAAAATATGAGATTCATAATAAAAAACAAACTAAAAATTATCCTGAAAATTTTTAAAGGAAATAAATAAATGTTAAGAATAAAAAAAAGTAGGGTCATTTAATATAAACAAACCCTGGGCTCAACATTGATGTTAGTAAGACATTTGATTTCCATTTTTCTCCACCAAAACTTTTGTAAATCCTAGCAGATACATAGCCAGCAGTTGTCCCAAGACATACGTAAAGAACTATAGCACAAGTCATTAGAGCTCCTCTATTTGCTGGAGAGAGGAAGCCAAGACAAGCAAAAGCTGGAAATGTTGTTCTTAGATAAACAAACAGTTTTTATCATAGCAATACTTATATAAATAATTGATTTAGCTCAATTATTGGCATGGTGCTAAATAAAATTAGCCATGAAAATTCATAAATCGAGCAAACAAACCTAAAGTAACCAGAGACATAAAAAAAACTTGAACGCCAGAACCAAGGAAAACGGAGAGTAGCATTCCTTTTCGTGGTGGCCGAAAAACATCGCCATGTACGAGTTTCCATCCAAACTCTTCTTGAGCATCTTCGCCTGATTCAATCTGAAAGTAAGCCTGCGTTATGATAACACAGACGTGAAAAAATCACAGTTTTACACAAAAACTATCACAGCTCATTCAATTGTTACATACCAAGTCATACTAAATTACAATTTTAGAATAAGCTGTATAATTAACTAAATTTAGTTAGTACATAAAAAATGAAAAATTATTATCATAAGTTATTGTGTAATAGTGTGATAGTATTTTTTTTTTTTTTTTAGGAGCGCATTCAAACTACATTATCACAATACACCATGAAAAGATGATAGTTGAAAAGAGAAAATTTTTCCAAGAAGAAAGATTTAGATATGGTAATAGAATCAATTTCTTACTATTTAATAACTCAAAAAGTAAAATTTAATAACATACCTGATTGTATCTAGCGATATCTTTGTGCAACGTCCTTAGCATTATCATAGCCACCATACCAGATAAAAATAGCACGATAACTAAGGAATTAAGGATACTGAACCACTGAATATTAGTATGTGGCATGGATTCTAAAATGTAATCCCATCTTGATGACCACTTGTTTGTATTATTTTTCTGAAAATAAAAAAAACATGATTGATTAAGTTGAAATAACCTGTGGGAAATGTTTAGCACAAGGAGTACCACTTTACCAGGAAGTGAACACTGTACGTATATACAACATTAAATTTCCGACCTTTTTCTGACGGAATTTCAAGTGGTGTTCTACTTGCACAATCATGATTAATTTCATTGGGATCATGCTTAATGCTACGAGGTGTGACTTTAATAGCTGTAAAAAGTTTAGAATTTAATTAAAAATGTAATTATTGTATCCATCAATTGCAAAAAAGTTCACTTACATATAATACGTCCCATATTTTCTTTGCTTCCTGCGGGTCCCCAGTCTTCTTCTGCCCCACTATGATAAGTTATTAACAAGTCAACATGATTGAACAGGTAGTATGTTGAAGGCTTGTTATAAATGCTTGGCTAATGTAAAAAACACAATAATGTTTTTAAAACAATTTCACATGTAAACTTCAATAGGTTAAAATATGTTTGTAAACTTACATCAATACTGCAACTATCTGAAGAGGCCCATTCATCTTTTACATAACAACCCATGGGAAATCCAATGCTGCAAAATTGATAATCATCTTTTACAGAATAACACCAGGTCACCGGCATATTGTCTGGAAAAAAAATTTTTTTCGTCAGTTAAGATATTTATATTGAGAAAGTTAATAAAATTAAATTTCTGATTTAAGAGCATCATGATAATGATAAAAGAGTATTCAAAACCACATTTTTCATCAAATAAGAATGTCTTACCAACAATCCAATGATGTTGATAAGAAAGTTTGATTCCCATCTTAAGAAGGTTTAATTTCTTTTCACTTTCCTCTGCTCCAATAGTATAATTTTTTTGACAAACAACTGCGCACTTTTCTTCTTTTAAAAATTGCAACTAAAAAAATTAATTCAACATTAATTGAGTATAAAACACCTGTTGTAAATTATAAAAATTCCTGAGCACTTGCCTTATAGGGGGATGGCCGAATGCGCTCTCCAAAAACAACCTGTCCCAAGTTTTCGGAAGGTGAGTGAGCTTCATCGGTAGTACAAAAGTCGAAGCTAAAATAAAAATTATCTGATTAATTAACTGACACCCCAATCTGAAAATCGCAAATTTCAACTTTATTCTGTACGTACTGATGGTATTCATAAGGAATAACTGACTGCTCCGAATTGAGGCGATTCACGTACAGACGAATATCAGACTGAAATAGGTGTAAAATTATCGAGTTATCAAAAGTAATGAGACGTAGTTTTAGAAGCTATTGCACAATAACAGAAATTCAATATTTAGATTTTAACACACACAAAGCCAGGAATGTAATAATAATGACAAAATATTATACATATAATGTGTATTACTAAAAATAAAACAAATAATAATGTTGGAAAAAAATGAAATTGTGATTTTGTCTGAATACACGAAATAAATACACGTATGCACAATATTTGATTTCTGAGGGCAATGTACATTGAGTAGTAGGTGTAGATAAATATGTTTAGGATGGCATTAGACAGGTCGAGTGCCTGCCCGGTGTAGGCGCATGTTAATGTTCAGTGGAAAATCGACGGTTAGATAAAGATAACACGCCAACACATACCTTGCACGTATTCTTGGCTTCCTTGCAGAAGTTGACCGGCGCCAAGCCAGGAAGGTAAAAGCTCGTTGTTGTGCCGAGGAGGCACAGGAGGCCCAAAACCATCGGTGTCGTCCTCGTCATGGTGTTCGGCGATGTTCACCAAGACCATATAGACAGCAAAACTGTCTCGTTGGCTGCTGCTCTCGATACGGTAGTTGATGGACGCTGATGCTACGTGTATTAAAAGCTGGTGCTTCGGGGACGGCCAGAAAACGGAAGTTGGCCTTACCTAAACACGACTGCTGTTTTCTCTGATGGTTGTTGCACCATAAACATACTTGTTACACTCTTTCCGAATCGAAATAATAGACCACTTGTGTTTTTTATATTTTTTTTTTATGCAATAACACCGAACTGATAGACTGATATGATGTGTAATGTGTGTATATGTCACATACCTTTTTACACCCCAAAAACCCGAGTGCAGTCAGTGTAGGATGAAGTGAACTGTCGTCTGATTCACATTTCACTTTCGTCTCTGCGGGGTACGTTTACAATGAAATGGCATGACTGCGCAAGTCCCAGAAGAAAAATTTTTGAATTGTTTGTAGCGCGTTTTTCAAAATATTACTTAATTTTTACTGATTTGTGAAAAGCTCAGTTTCAACTTTGTTTCGTATAGTTTATGGTTTGAATTTACGAAATGTATGAATAATTTCAAAGTCAATTAAGTAAGATATAATTTTAAAACATGGTAGAGAAAAAATTGTGATCATTTAGTCAATACATCTTTTTAATACATTTAACGAAAATATGTTTTACAGATTTTTGAATGATTATTGAGAGCTGTAGATTCAATATCTAAATATTTATTTATTTATTATTTAACGGATGGTCCCCAAAAATAAATATAAAATAGAGTATATTTGTTAATTAAATGAGTAAATACGTTTATGATCAATTTTACGCCTCGAATTTCAAATTAATTTGGAACAAATAATTTATCGTCTGCTACGCAGAGTGTGCTTTTTTTGACATCACAAATCACAAGAAATCGAGGACGAGGAGGCATGGAGTCTTCTATTGAAAAGTGCGTGAATTAAAAATTTGTGTTAAATTATAGCCATTAATTTTCTTTAAAAATTTAGATAAACAGAAGGTATAATGGAATTTAAAAATTTTTTAGACTTGACACTTGCGAAGTTTGCGCTGCAGTCAAGGCAAAATATACGTGCCCCAAATGCGAGGTTAGAACTTGTGGACTCGCATGTGTAAACATTCATAAGGAACAGTTGGAATGCGATGGCATTCGTGACAAAATAAAGTTCGTACCGGTACATTCATTCACAGATTTAGATTTATTGAGTGGTAATTATCAATAGCCTTATAACGAGTTGATTATACCAATATGAATAATTAGGGAAATTGATGCTTCAATTTTAGATTATCGCTTATTAGAGGATCTGGGTCGATCGGTTGAAAAGCTACAGCGTAATCCTCAGAAAAATTTTACAAGAGAAAACAAGGCGTTGCCTGTAGTAAGTGTACATAACATTGTATTACACTAGCTAACTTTTTTTTTATAATGTCCATAACTAGTTATGCACAATAGTAATTTTCATTATTTATATTTTAAGTTCTTGATCAAATTAAAAAAGGCTGCTTATAACCGAGGAATTAATTTGCAATTTATGCCGCAAAATTTCAGTAGACACAAAGAAAATACTACGTTCTACAAGTGGAAGACAAATTTATTATCATGGAAAATAGAATTTATTTTTCCACAAGCTGGAAACATAAAATGGATTGTAAAAAAGTAAGTATCTAGCCAAATAATAAGTCTCTTGGTGTACTTTTATCATATGATTAAATTTTAGGGCACTAGAAACAACAAGGCTATCCGAGTTGTTAGAGGATATTTTTTATTCTGATTTCAATAAAAAATCGGATGACGATGAATCAATGAAATTGTCAGTACTGCAAGATAAATTGAAATTTTATCGTTCTTGCGGAGTGAGTGGACTTAAAGTATTATTGAAAGCTGAAAAAGTTGAGAAATCAGATTCCAGGTTTGTTATCGCCCATATTTTGTAAAGTTTTATTTTCGCTGAAGATTCAATCCATAATATTTTTTAAGGTTTTATGAATTAGACTTGACACAATCAATTCAAGAAAATTTGAAAAATAAAACAATAATAGAATATCCTATCATTTATGTTGTACTTAAAGATCATACCGATATGTTTGAAATTATAGACAGTGGTAAGCAATGAGATCAAAAATGATTATTTTTACTGAAACTTACTAGCATAAAAATGTAAAGTGTATTTGGCAACTTTTTTTTCAGATGAAGAAGTTGAAAGAACTGATGAGTCACAAAAGGAAAGGAAAAATATAAAACAAAACATTCGAAACCACACAGTTAAAAATAACGAAGCTGATAAAGAAAAAATAGACGCTTCATTAAAATGCTTTTTCAGTGCTGACATTTCAGACTCCGAGGATGACGATGATAATGTAATTAGTAGTTATGATGAGAAGAAAAATTTTGAATCATATGATTCAGGTGAAGTAGCAATGTCGTGAATAGTTTTTTATAAACTTTTATTGTAAATACATTATTTTTCGTACCTACAAGATCGAACTTTTTATAAATATTTCAACATCAATAGGTTCCATTATAATACATTCATAATCAACATCCCTCTTAATTCAGTTGCATACCTCTAAAAACGTGGACATACGATTTACATTATTTGAAAAATAAGATACTTATAGTAACATTTACAATGACAATATCATATTAAAAATAATTAGTTGTTTAAAAACATAGTTGGGTATACAAAAATTTGTATAAATTTATTATAAACGGAATAAGTGACCAACAAAATTTTTTTTTCAAAATACATTAATATTTAAAGATTATAAAACTAGTTCCTTTCAAAATAATATCTTGCTTGGCAAGTTTCTGTACTTTTCTAAAGTATAAAAAAGTACAAAACAAAGACTGAAAAAGCAACTAATCCAGCTACCGCTTTAATGTATACAGATTTGTAGTTCAAATATGCTGCATCTTTTCGATACTTGGTAGACATTGTCAATAAACCATGTGCTTTTGTATCTAACTCTGTAAAAGAATCAGTTAACATTGAATTTAATATAAGACAATCAGAACCACTAATTTAAACTAAAATTTAAAGTTTTATACCTGAAAGAACTGTTCCTCTTTGCAATACATCATCAATGTTTTGCACCATGATTCTCTGAACATCTTGAAGCTGATTATTCAATACATTCATGTTGCGTCGTGCTCTTCCGTCAGAAAATGTATTTTTCGCCTTTTTTAAATATGTGTCTATAATACAAAGCATAATAGGTGTAATTAGTGAAAGTGCGTTTTAATAAAAAAAAAAAAATTAAAAAAAAAAAACAGAAAGAAAAAATGAAAGTTTAAAAAAATTACCAAATTCAATAAATGTGTAAGGTCTCGTTACTGAATTAACTTTTTTGCCATATTGAATATGAAATTCTTGCGCAATGTCTTCTAAATAAGAGAATGCAGCACGCTTGCCAAAATTCTTTTCACACAAGACTAAATGACACACGTCATTATCTATGAGATAACTGGAATACCAAAATGAAATGTTAGTAATAGCATTTAAAAAAATTAAGTATATTAAAACTCACTGAAAATAATATGGTCCAGTTTCGATGGTACACGTTGCAGGGGACTGTGGACCTAATTTTCTGAACAACATTTTCGCTTGATTTTGATATTCCAAAATACTTCGCCCCGTCTGAAATTGAATGATTACAAAAAAATTGTAAAATCATTATTTAAATTGAAAAAGTGAATTTTTTAAAAATTCATGACGAAACCGAGCAATTATTTTCATCAGCAAGAAAAATATACATTATAAAATAAAAAATAAGTCATCAATTGTACTCAGGAGACTCGTAAAAATATATTCGAGGGCAGTAGGCACTAATAGTAATACCTAATAATAATCATCATTATCATTAAAAAGCACCAACGTTTGGCAGCTGGAATTCTAACCTGCTCATCCTCTTGCATCGCAGCTGCCAGCGGTAAGCCGTCGCTCACCCTGGCTATCAGTGTCAGCAGAATCATCTTCACAGTCGTTTATCGATTTGCCTTCTTTTATAGTTGTCAATCTTGAAATTGTCTGTCTCACCAACAAGTTGCTGTTAACATTTGTAGTTACAAGCACGCCGCTATCACCAAAATATTAACAGCTGACGTTTGACAAATTAGGGTCACACTGCCGTACTTAAGTACTTAAGATTATAGATGGTGTAACTCAAACCTCGTTTAATCGTGAATTTTAGATCAGTACTTAATTTTAGGCAAAGAACATAATTAATTACGAACCGTTACGGAGCTCTACACTCTACGAACTCCAAAACTGCTGTCAGGAGTGTCAGGTGCTGACGTGCGTCGTGTCTCTAGGTTTGTTCAAGCCAATTCTCGGTGAGACTCGGAGAGACTCTGGAAGCCTCCGAGAAACGAAAACGGAATGAACTAATTGAGGGCCTATACCTATACGGTGGCAGCGTGAGGGCACTATATCTCTGCCTTCTGGTAGAAGTGATTTTATATGCAGTAATTGTGACAAAGGCAATACTACAAGATTGTACTTAATTTCTTATTACATGTAATTTTTATAAATACATATACGTCACTGGTGCTCTTTACGTCATTCAGAGGTTAAAAAATACCCTAGATTTCAAATTAACCGTTCGTTCATCCAAGTGGAACATTCTTAAGGACGAAAACCAGCCCAGTTCAGATTTTCCCATTCAAAATAACATTGAAAAATCTGAACTGAGCTGGTTTTCGTACGAGGCGTCGATACATTGTCATATTTACATGTAGGTAGTGGGTATATTTTTACTGTTCGACAATTCGACATTTCGATTTTTCGGCTTTTGATTCGAGAAAGGAAGAGGGGAGAAAGATAGAGAAAGATAAATCAGGTGTCAGTTTTTTATGTGATTCAAGTGTGCGAATCATGAACGTGAAATGTGAATGCGTGATTCGTGACTCGTAATTGTGCAGCGTGTCGCTGTATATACCTGTACATATAGGTACAAAACATGAAGAGTCACCGAGCCTAAGCAGAGGTGATTAAAAGTGATCGGAGATCGGAGCTGCTCAAGTACTCAAGCTGCCCATGCCCACACCCACACTGCCGTGATACGACTTTAGTTACAAGTGTATGTGTAGGTAATCATTCATAAGCATACTTTTTCAATGTTGTGCCAGTCGTGGTCCTCGTTTATCATTATCGTGATTTTCCACCACTGCAGACTTTATAGATAACCAATTATTCAGTAATTTTAGTTAGGGCGGTTGCAGCTGTTTTTTTTTTCAATCTTAAGTTCGAACTCCTGGAGTTGCCCAACCGACATTGACAGTAAAGAAAGACAGAGGAAAGGATACCTACATGTATAATATATATAAAAAAGTGATCCTGATATACACAGCTACATGCTACTATTTGCACTGCCAGTGAATTTAGTATAATAACTATACACATATATATTTCTCGTACGAAAGTGGGTGCTGAGGTGAGTGAGAGGCTGAGAGGTGAGAGACAACACGAACCTGCAATTGCACTCTCTTCTACAGTTTTCTCTCTCTCGCTGCAAATGCAAACTGCATCACGATCACACGTCGTACAGGGATACACATGATAAGTACGCATACGCACACGCTTGTTTTTTTATATCGAGAAACAGTATGCGAGTCGAGTGAGAGGGAAATTTATAGCTGTCGTTCGCTAACTAAGTACTCAAGTATATCGTGCGGTCTACGTGTCTGTTTATTGCCTGAGCTGTCTCTTCCATACGGGAGTTGTGCGGGCCTTCGTGTCACAGCTGGCATGAAGTTTTGCTCATTTCGGAGCACTAGCTGCTACTCTGACCCGGATCACGGACACCTCGAGGACGCGAGTGTTCGAGTTTCGAGCTCACCCGGGTCCTAGTGCGTTATATAATTAGCAAAAATTTTGACAAAGCCATCGCTTAGGATATAGGTGTAACTACTACACAACTCCCGATTCAACCGTCGCGTTCAGTATGTGTTGTTCATCATCCTTGTATCTACAAGAGCATATACGTCTATTTCTCTGCAGTGCTCTATTTTGATATTTCTCCGACCGTTCGTCATTGTGCTTGCTTACATACTTATAGTACCTATCCATTTTACTCTGGTTTGTCTTTTGTAAAACGTGCTTTGTCATTCGTGACTTTATGTGTCCACCAGATTTGTTTCCATTAGTTATTTAAAGTGGCGAAAATTTTTTTTCTTTTTTTTCCCCTAAGATCTTTTAGTATTTACCAATATGGAAGCTTGTTCATTACGTGTTAACTTTTCTTTTTTGCAGATTTTCTACGAAAATTTCTTTGCAAAGGTGATATTTCTACATTAGTATGAGTGTAAGTTCTTTAAAATAACTTTACCTAATACTTTAAAATTTAATTTGTATTTTTTTGCGTGTTTTCGATATAAATATCTTGCTTCTGCAGAATCCCTATCGAGTGAGGCCAACTAGAGCAAGAGCAGATGCCAGTCTAGCTGGATATGGAATACAGAGCCAGAAATCTTGGAATCCCGCTTCTGTTCCGAGGCCACCCAGTGTCGATAATAATGCAGTATTTCAGCAACCTCCTGCTCCTCCTCTGTTGATGAATCAAACAAAATCGGCAGCAGCTAACGATGCCTGGGATTGGAACGTTGACAATGGGAATAATGGAAATGACTCCTGGAATTGGAGCATCGAACAAGCTGCTGAACAACAGGCACAACACCATCAGCCTACGCTACCTCAACCACAACAGCAGCAAACAATAGTGCCACCACCTATAAATCAGTTTACTCCGTATCCTAATCAAAAGCAGCCTGTATCGCCACCGAGCCAAGACAATTATTACAAGACTTTGAATGGCAACAACAGGCTTCCTCAGCCTCCTCTAAATCAGCATGGGCCCTCTGGCAGAGAAACACCGAGAATTGCTCCTCCAGTTAGAGAACCAACTCAAAAGCAGACTGATCCTTTTCCTCCGTACACAAACTATAATCACAATCAACAGTTCCCTATTCCTCCCAGGCCTAGTTCAAACACAGCACCCTATTCGGGGCCCATAGATCAACATCAGTGGTCTGCAGAGCAGCAAAATCAGAACTTGCCATATGCTGCACCAAGTCAAGTTCACAATCAAAAACCACCAATACATCCAACTCCTTTGCCTCCTGCTGTACCTCCAGTGAACAACTACAACTGGAGCAATACGGATCAGCAAAATGTTTCCATGCACAACTGGCAAAATCATACAGAGACTCCAACGCAAAATTACTGGCAAGAACCCAGCCCTTCAAAACAAGAGCAGTTTCCGGACAACAAAAATAATTCTTGGTCACAATTGGTACGTTTTCTTTAACTTTAACACAATACGTTTTCTGACAGTAGTGAGAAAACATGTGAGATAACACAATTTACTTTAATTAAAAAATATATTCAATACTATTATGTTTGTTTTTGTACACTTTTAATTCTTTTATATTTGCTTTTTTTCTTAACAATTTTTGCTTCAATACTGCTTTTTTGTTCATTATACATTTTCATCAACATCAAGTTTACAACAATTTTTACACAAAATATATATGTATGTAATCAATACACAGAGACTTACACATTCGTTTTTGAAGCGCAAGTACAAACACGCATACAAAACTGCTAGTGATTTATTGCTGGAATTGTAAAATATTAATGGTCCTTTCCAGTGTATATCATTTTTAGTTTGGTATCCTACATGTTTTTGAACTTATGTCACGTCGCTTATTAACAAATAATCAAAACAATTTGTAAATAGAATCAGCAATCAGCTCTCACCAATCTCAATCAGCAAAGAATTCCTAATGCTTATCCACCCTCGAGTACTAATAACAGTGAGCAAGCCAAATATTACACTTCTCATGAATCATCATTGCGTGAAAGCCCGTCATCCACGCAAAATTGGCTGCCGCCAAACGCACTGATCTCAAACAGGTGGACGAAAAACAATTCTGAGAATGTCACGAACGTTTTGCCCCGACAGCAATCGCTGCCTTCAAACACATGGTCTCAAGAAGAAAGCAATTCAGCGTCGTCTTGGCAGCAGGTCGGCACCGCAAGTAACATTCCAAACAGTCAGTGGAGACAGCCAAAGTTGCAGCCAGGTGGCTCGTTGGAAGAGTCGGCACTCTCGGAAAATAACAAAGGCGAATGGCAGCAGATTCACGCGCTCCCGTCGCACTTTAATTCGTCCACAACATCGACGACCTCGGGTTCATTGGCCAACATGTCCAGTAGCACCGAGCAATTGGAAGATAGGAAGAGGTCCCTGACTCCCACTACGAGCTGCGCTTCATTAAATGAATTTCAGTCTCAAGTAATCATTTTTATCACTTGAACGTATAAAGCGTAATTCTTGAATACTTGATAATTTAACTGAACGAAAAATGGTTTTCTTAGACTCCCAACTCCAACCAAGCCAGCGCAGAAAATAATACAGCGAGTGTGGGAGAAAATTTTATTCCTCAGAGCAATGTAGATCTTGACTGGAACAATGATGGAGACTGGAACACCGTTACAGAAATATCTAGCGGTGTGAGCAATATAAGTCTCAATAATAAATTTAATCAGCACGTTGATAATTCATCGTTACACAAAGAAGAACAGTCTGCGGCGCATATTGGTTCAGATTGGAGTCGCCAAGCAACATCGGGGCTAAAGTCCGACAGTATTGCAAATACACTGGAAAATGTACCAGTTTTATCTCAAGAGCACGTAAGTTTATCCTATTCCACTAAAATTATTAAAACACTGTTATAAATTAATTGATTATGTATATCTAATATTGTACATCCGTTTTTTTTTTTTTACTCAACAGAATAGCATAGAAAGTTCACCTGTTGTCCCACAGGAGCAGTTTGACACACACCAGGCAATTAGCTCAAAATCATCAGAAACGATTCCTCAGGCCAATTATGACCAATGGTACAAGCAAAGCGTGCGGACACAACCAGACACTGAATTTTTTGCCAACGACCACGCCCAACAGTGGCCTGTCGAACAAAATGTTGAAAATTACGAAAATATTCAGCAGTCCGCTGAGTTTGTCAATTTGGAAGTTGTAGCCCCAGAAACGCAAGAAAGAGATATTTACGGATCTCGTGATTCGATCAACAAAGAAACGTTAGACAACGATCAGATGCTGAAACAAATGAATACGTCGCGAGAGAGCGTTGTACGCGACTTCCGACAAGAAATCAACAACGTCGAAGTAGTACCAGGGGTTCAACAAATCCAGCAGTCTGTGGCAACGGAACAGGTGCCGGATAATTACGAGTTCGCGTCCAATGATCGCAACACCTTTTTGGAGACTGGAGAACTGACGGACCCGCATTCACAGGAGCACGAGCCAATACCGCCAAGCCAGGACGACGATAATGATGAAGTGCCAAATGATATACCATTTTCGCGCGAGGTTCCCGGGCAGTCGAGTATGGATCCGCGTCGAAACGATCCCACTGGTCAAGAGCAGTACACACAGCTCCGACCTCCCCTGCCCGATCCTCGTCGCAATGATCCTTCGGGCCAAGAGCAGCTCGCACAGAATCGTACCAGCGTTCTCGACAGACCATTAGACAGAAGGGATGTGCCGTCAGGCCAAGAGCGTGTTACTCCTGTGCAGCAGCAACAACAGCATCAACCTCTTACAGCGCAACGCAGCAATGAGTTGGATACCGTTGAACGGCGAAATGATCCATCAGGTCGTGAACGTTCTTTGCCTCCACCGCCACCCCAGCAGCCTCGAAACGAGCCCTCTGGTGAAGAGCAGCGCACCATTCCAGTACAAGTTATAGTTAAGCAGCCCGAGGTCGTGGCTGTGAGAGAGATACCGGGAAGAGGTACTGATCCCGAAGACACGGTTCAGCAACCTGATAGCGGTCTCAGACAGATACCCGGCGGTTCATCCTCTAACGAGTCCGTACCGACTATGCCTGATGATCGAGCAGTTGCTACAACAGCTAGAGTCGTGACTGGGTCACAGCAGGCCACCGCTTCGCCACCGATACAAGATGCTTCAAGTGACGGTAGAAGCAAGCGGGAAGAAGCTGTGGGTGCTCCAGTGGCTGAGAACCAAACGGGCCCGCAAATTCGTCGTGATTCCTATGAAGATGGCGATGACGAGGGCTCAGGCAACAGCAGAGAAGGTAGCAGAGACCGACGCAGAGAAGCAAGTCCTAAGCCTAGGCATCCTCGCTACGACTACAACAGGAAACCTCCATAGTAAGACTTAAATTTGAACTCACTTTTTGTTCGCAAGTTTATTGAGTTAAGAATCAATCGAACCCAAATACATTGATTTTTCAGCTACGATCAAGAACGCGACTGCGAAGAAGATTACTATTACGATCGCCGGCGTGGGGCTGACTACGAGCGATCTTACAACTCCCGCGAGGATCTCGATAGACGTGACGGCTCTTATCGAGAAAATGATAGACGACATAATAGTCGAGATGATCTCGATCGTGAAAGAGACCGCCATAATCGCGATGATCTTGACAGACGAGCTAGAGTAAAGGATGAAATCGACGATAGGGATGGACGGAGACGTGGTGGCGATGAGAGAAGACGCGACAGATCGGCTGATCCCAGGCGTTTGGATCGAGACGGTAGGGAGTATGATCCGCGGTATCCTAGGGACTATCTTGATCGTGATAGGAGGCGCGATGATCGGAGAACTCGCAGGTATCCGGAGTACGATCCACGAGACCCGCGAGATCCGCGTGACCCGCGTGATCCTCGCGATCCAAGAGATCCCCGTGATGCTTATAGAAGAGAGTACTACGATGATTCTTATGGGCGGAGGTGAGCATATATTTTTTTGCACGTCAAATCAATGCTATGAGCTTATTATATTAAATAAAAATAAAATCTTATAGCTCAAGGCCATCCAGCAGATCATCTTACAACGACAGAGAAAGGGATTATTACATGCGGTCGAGGGATCCATATGCTTCTTATGGCTATAACAGTACGTAATAACGTGTGATTTTGAAACACTTTTTTTTTTTTTTTTTTTACCAAAAATTCTACCTTTATTTTCTTAATTTTAGATTACCCAGGGTATGATTATGGGTCACAGTACAATAGTAATTACTATGCGTATCTTGAAAATCTGCGTAGGACAGATCCTGCTGCTTATGCCGATTGGTACCATAAATATTATCAGCAGCAGCAGCAACTGGCTCGAGGAGTAAACAATAGTTATCCCGAGGATAGAGCCAGTGTTCATTCTGGACGTAGTTCTTGTGACGACAGGTGAATATTTAACTAACAATAATTTTCAAAAAAATAGTGCGTCAGATATATACTTACTCTCTTGATATTTTTCTTGATATACTTGAATACTTGATAAGTATACCATAATTTAATTTGCATGCCAGAATGTTTATGAATTCAAACGTTCACGTCTGCTCGCCAAATAAAGCGATGTACGTCCCGTGTTTTGGCTTCCCTGCAGGGTGGGCCAAAAGTCCCTTACAGAGACGAAATATTTTATCACGAAATTTAAATAGGTGATTTTAGGTTAAAATGTAGAACGCTAGAAAGTGCTTTGTTATTTATCATTTTCGCAGACATCTTTTATTGTTAATTAATGTTTTTTTGTCACGTGAATTTTAAAAGCTGCTTTAAAACTTACAGAAATTCGAGTGAAAAACGAAATATGACAGATGTATCCTTGCTAGAAGATCAAACGACTGCTTCGTCTAGATTGACTCCAACCAAATTCTCTACATCCCATGCAAAAGGTATGTTGCTTGTTTGCCAAGGTCTGTTGCGCGAGCATTATTCAATTTGTATTCGAATCTTTTGAATTAGGCTCGTTTTCAATTGGTTCGTTGATTCACGTCCACGCAAGTTACCCAACTGATGGAGAAAGGGCAAGAGTAGATATTGTAAAATTAGATCATTTCTTACCGCATGATAAAACGTTGCACGAACTACGAAGCTATCCTGGGCCTCTCATAAAGTGAGTCAATTTTCTTCATTTTTCATGTGTAATTAATGTTGGCTTAATTCTATTTTTTTACATTATTGCAGAGGTGTTACACACAAGAAGACCATCATTGAATACTGCGAAAATAAAATAAAGAAAGCACCCTCGAACGAAGATATTTTCGAAGTTTCGTCATACGTGCTGCTGTATGAGTTGATGATAATGCTGATCCAGCAAAATGGGGTTAGTCATGTTTAAGATTGATTATTCAGTCTGGGTATTTGTATAACTAACAAAATATTCCATTTTAGAATGTTGTCGGTGTCGATATTGCTTCTTTGCTATTGAGAAACAAGGAGGCTTTTCCTTACGAAGCAATTAAACCAATCAGAGAACTCGTTCGTCGAGAATCCACGATATCTCAGCGATCTGGTGCTTCAGGTGGTGAAAAAAGTGCTGCCGAACCCGTACAATCGCTTGAGCCGGAGGATCGCACGACACCACATAAAACTGTTGAGCAGTTGACTGATGAATTTAGAAAGACGTTATTGTATGGGCTGGTGCAAGAAGCTTTGGGTAAAATATTTTTATACTTAAAAATTTTTCTTTGAGTAATTTTGTACAGTTGTGTCAATTTTCAATCATTCTTGTTACATAGAATTCGCAATGGCTGAGGGTCTCTGGGGTCATGCTCTTTTCTTAGCGAGCAAATTGGACAAACGCACCCATGCATCCGTAATGACGCGTTTTGCCAACAGTTTACCGCCTCAAGATCCATTACAAACTTTGTATCAGCTTCATTCTGGTCGTGTACCTGCAAGTGTAACTGTAGGTATTTTTACATTATTATTCATTTGTGGTTTCTTTTGAAAATTAACAACTTATAATTTTCAGTGTGTTTCCGATGCAAAATGGGACGACTGGAGGCCCCATTTGGCCATGATCATATCAAACACGTCAATGAATCCCGACATCAACCGCCGTTCGATTTCTAGCCTTGGTGATACACTCGCCACCCGTGGCGACATTTACGCTGCTCATTTTTGCTACATTTTATCCCAAATCGAATTTGGAGCTTATGGCTCTAACAACGTTAAGATTGTTCTGATCGGTGCCAATCATCTCAAACCTTATCCCGAGTTTATCAGCACCGAAGCAATAATGCTGACCGAAATCTACGAGTATGCACGTAAGCTCAGCGAGCCTTTCACTCTTGTCGAACTGCAAACGTTCAAGTTCAACTTGGCCCTTAAAATGGTGGACTATGGACTTGTCGAAAAAGCTCTGTTGTACATCGAACAAGTGGCAACTAGTATCGCCAACGAGCCCGAAAAGTACAAGCAGTCTTTCATCAACGACATCTACGTTCTCGGCGATCGGCTCAAGTATCACGATCCAGTTTGCAAGGATTCCGATGAGGACGCATCAAATCTACCGTGGTTGAACTGCCTTGCCGAGATAGTCGGCAAGTGCGAAAAAGGCGAGATTGTCCAAGAGAAAAATTTTTCTGTGCCCCATGTTCTTTCCCCGGAAGCCAACGTTGAATCCATGGAAATTCATCAGCACAAGCAAAATAAATGGGACGCTGTTCAAAATGCAGACTACAGCATTGTAGAAAATAATGCAACTTCGATAATGGGTATCACCGACGTGGATTCTCACATGGCTTGGCACCCAAAGCCTCCGAGTTCCACGTTACAGGATCATTATGGTATTCCTGGTGAGTCTCAATACAACATCAACAACGAGAGTGCTAACGAAACGCAGCAGAATTACCAGTCATATCAGCAAGATTACTGGACAGCCCAACAACAACAGCAGCAGCAGCAGCAGCAACTGACTTACGATCAGCAGGATTACACAAATCTACAGTACACGACAACTCAGCAGTCAGAAGCAGAGATCACGGATCAGAATAAGTGGGCGTATGAGGTACGTAAAAATAATGTACTTTAGCTGTAAGCTTGCTAACTTGTAACGTTAAAGCTTTAATTGCGCGTGATTGTCTTTCTTTCGCTAATTAAAAATCGAAAATCTGTACAGACCGTTTGTGAGCAATAGTCGTTGAGTTTGTTGTTGGATTTTAAAAACTAATTAAAATATTCACTGAAAATTTTTACTTTGTAAGTTCATTGAAAACTTTTGGGATGTACTTATCATAATTACTAACAAGGAGGTGTTCTGACACGCTGGCTTTGGGTTCTAAAAAAATTTTTTAAAACTCAATAATCAAGGTTTCAGGTGTTTTGGCTGGTTTTCCTCAAATATGGATTTACCTTTTTTTTTTTTTAATATACATCGATTGAAAGCTTATACATTACTATCACCTGTAATATAATGATTTATGTGCACAGACTATACTTTTTTTCACACATCCACATTTTACCGTTCAAATACACAAAAAGCAAAGCAAAAAGTTGGAAAAAAAACTCGGCTAACTTTACAACAATGACAGAAGCATTCAATTTAAAGCAAGAAGACCTCCTTGCAAGCATCCCAGAAAAAAAAAGAAAAAAAAAAAGAAAAAAAAAGAAATAAAGGACCACGAGTAAAAAAACTAATGAGACATATCTCGCCTCTGTTCTCTTTAACGCGTCCTGTGGCTGGCCGAAAAAAAAAATTTATTTTTTAACGGAGCAGTCGGATAAGGCGAAGGCGAAGCCAGCGGATGAGCCGAGCACAGCCGAAGTAAGTAGTAATGCACGCCACCTAAACATTACAAGCACTCCCAACAAGTTCCTCTGTCCCGAGGACAGATCTGGTCGCGAAATGCTACTGCGCCAGCGTCGTCGACCCCAAAAGTCCGCAAACACCGAAACTGTATCTTCTGCGAACCAGCAGCCTCTCCTAATCCAAGCCGAGGAGCTGCTGAACGAGACTCTGTCTACGCAGCAGCAGCGGTCCAATTTTCCAAGAGTCAGTGCTTCGTACCCGCTAATCGCGCCAAACGCCAAAAATCGAGTCTCGTCAAAGGAAGAATTTCTGGCCAAATCGAAGAACTCACAGCTGCCGGTGTTTCTCAAATGTACGTCGATACGCCGAGACGTCCACCCGGAAGCTGGAAAAAATCCTGCGGACGGGTTGGAGGCAGAGGAGAAGGGGGAACCTAAGAAATATGAGACCTGCAGGACCACGGATCTCGATATTCAGTTCCAAGAGATGAAGCCCAACGACGCTCTCGTCAGTCCGTTGCCGTACAAAAAACCAGAAGAAAGGGCCAGTAGTGCCCGGGGGCAGTCGCTGCGGCAATACTGTAATTTTGACGAGAAGAAGATCGTCAAGGTGGCGCCGCACGTGCGCAGGAAGGACGTGATATGCGACACGGTGGACGCCTGGAGCAGGCAAAGCGACGCAACGACGAACTTGAAACTCGAGCGCGGTACCGGCAGGCCGCGGTATCGGCCTCTCGTCTTTGGCGGCACGTACCCCATCGACGCGCCTTTCGCAGCCTCCGGGGGCTCGGTATTGGCAGCGAGCCAACTGCAAAAGGACTATTCGAATAATTTACCCGTCCGACACGTGGCCAAGACTTTTGACATTGACGCGCCGACTTGCTTGGAATAAGCGGCCCTGTTTTATCACAACGCGATGATCACAAGTCCTATACACTGACCATGGGCTCGCTGATTTTTTTTACACGATTAGGGGCCCAATTATGCTTTATGTTCTGTGTTGCGCACTCGTATGTATACGTGTATTCTGAATGTCAATCTGATGGACCAAAGTACTAGGACCAGTCGGTCTACTTCTTTTGGCTTTTGTTGATGCGTTGTTTTAAAGATTTTGTTATGAATGTGCGATACATAACACTATTTAAAATAAGTCTATTCTTGACTTGAATTGTTTGGTATGTTTGGTAATATACGAATCGTGATGTCGCGTTTGCACACATGCACCATTTTGATGGGGATCACATCGTTTCGTTGTGGTATTTTGTCTACAATCCGCAATTTTATGTACGAAAGCTACGAATGTTAAATCATATCTATGAAAAATAAAAGCGTAAATGACTGAAAATATCGACTTTTACTTTTGCTTGAACAAAAAGAAAACACGTCAGGAAATCGTTTTTTTTCACCATACAAGCACACAAATATTCCCAACACTTACATGTAAAAAATCGAGAAAAAAAAACCAATAACCCTAGTTAAGAGTATTAATCCTATGCTTGAAGCATGCAAAGTGTCTCCTTGATTACTGCCCAGCCTTGAATACTCGTAGACCCATTAGACAGGAATCAAGGATGGACTTTGCAAGAGCAAATTTGCGATGATCAATCTTCTCCCTTCGCTTGTAGCCGCAGCAGCACCACCAGCCGAGCGTTTCATTGGGCCCGAGCGGGGGCAAGCAGTACGACCCACTGGAGGAACTCGAGTCCCTGGAGCCGTCCAAGTCGTTGCCCGTTGGCAGCAAGTCTGGGACTACCGGCAGCGACGCGAAAAAGCCGGGGGACAAATCATTGGACAAGGGCAAGAACAACCCTGGCGGCTCGTGGTTCGGTGGACTTATCAGCAAATTCGCGCTCAAGCCCAAGAACCAGATGATACTGCCGGATGATAACAATCCTTCGGTGAGCTTGACTTGTTTCCCTGAAATGTTTTGTCTTAAGTAGCTTGACACAAGTCATTGTACACGTACTTATGCAGTTGAAAAACGAAGAAAACATCATTGTTATTTCAACTTGTGCAGAATTGGTTTTTTTTTTTTTTTTTTTTTTTTTAATTTTTATAACGATTAGACGATTTTCATCTACTTGCGTACTAGGAACGTTTTATGTTTTGTTTGATTAAGGGTTCACGCGGATTCTATTGGTAGCTCGGTTGTAAACAAATTATTGGAATTGGAGCAAGGCCAGTACGTTGATCAAGCAAAAAATATAAATTTTACTTGATTTTGTCTTTTTTAACTTACTAACAATTATTCTGACTTTTTTGATGTTTCCACAATTTTATCTAAAACCTCTAACAATCCGAAAAACAAAGGTTCCTCAAGAACGACAAAACGTTTTTTTTACTCCTACCAAGTGTCATTATTTTTCACAGTACCTATTTGCATATGCATACATACACACACAGTAGAACTTGATTTCGAAGCACGACAATATACTCACATTATAATTATCATCTGAGTGGCAAGCAAATGTGCATCCATGTGTGCATCGAAATTGTTTCACACAGTTTTGCTTTTTCCTGAAATAATTTTCATTTGATCAACCACTGGATGTCCCATTTTTTAAATCTTGTGTGCAGATCGTGTGGGACCCGGTGAAAAATAGGTGGACGAATAAGGAGGAAGAGAACGGCGACGGCCCAGCTCCTCTTGCCCCTCCGCCGAAAATGTCCGAGATCCCAGGCTTCAAGCCGTTCTCCACTGCTCCAGTAGCGCCGCCTTGCCCGAAGCCCCCAGCTCCCGAGGTTCCGACGTCCGAGCACGCCAACGAGCCTCCACTGAATGCCTCGAAACTGATAACTGCTGGTGGTACCAACATGTTCAAAATGTCGAGGAACCGTAGTATGCGCGCCAACTACGTTGATGTGATGAATCCTGGGAGTACCAAGCCCGGTGCGGCCGCTCCCATGCTTACCGTGCCCACGCCGGTTGGCTCTCCCGCGGCGCCCATGGCTACCTCCTCGCCGCAACTGTTCATCCCTGCACCCGGTGAGTCGAGATTTTATTTTGTTGTTAGCTGACACATAAATATCTTAGTCGTCACCCGTAACGATCGTAACTGAGTTGTTGTATTTTTTTTCAGTTAATGATCCAAATGCACCTACAGACTTTTTAACTCAAGCGGCGCCGGTTATTCCGCAGTCGAACGAAAACTCACACGGGGTAAGTTAGTAAAGAGAAAGATTTTTGTTTTTTGTTTTTTAAATGACCACTCGGCCAATCCTGTTACTTTTATATATATACGTCACATCACCAACAGTTTAGATTTTCCCACTCTTTTTACAAATCACGTTCATTTTCACATCTTTTATTTTTGAATGCTCTTTTGTTAGTCAGTTTTTAATGTTTTTTTTTTTTTTTTTTTCATCTGTTTTCGTACATAGTAGTAGATTTTATTTTTTGGTATTTTGTTTTGGGTGTGAACATTACAAATATGGTAGACATGATTATTTTTTTTGTCACCAGAACCAATATTTTTAATGATTTTTCTTGTACGTTTTATTCTAGTTTGTATTTTAAACATGAACCCGCGTAAAGCGATTGGTGGTATTGAGACGGACTTTTAATTCAAAGGCCCCAAATGTAAATCTCACTCACTGTTTAATCTTTGGGTTTCAAGCCTTTGAAAATAGTATGATGCTTAGTAAAACAAGATGTAATTAATGTGTCTACTGTATCTTAACTTTTCACAAGTTTTTTTTTTTTTTTTTTTTTTTTTCATCATCATTCTTCATGTACATTCCTATTATGATTTTTTTTATTATCGTGTTGTCATTCAATATGCTACGAGTAACGTGTTCAATCATTGAATTTGTGATGTTTTGTTGGATAGAATTTTGTTTGTTGAATATTTTCCATTGCATGAATTATTGTCAGACCATGGAAAAACGAGAATGAAAGAAGTAGGTGAATTGTAAGTTAAAATTAGAAATTTTTAAATAGTTAATTATGATTTATCTAGAATGTATAAAAAGATTATTGTGTCATATGTGTACATTTAAGACTTTATGTACTCTTAGTTAGATTGATTTGAACTAAAAGTGTAATATAAAATTAACTGTCGATTAATAATTGTACAAATGAATAATGAAAATAATACAATATCAAAATAAGAGTTTCTAATTTTCATTAAAAAAAATAATCCACCTTTCTTTTCATGTCTTCTATTTGCAAGCAGTTGGGGAAGCAGAATGATCTAGCCAAATAACAATTATTACCAATAGTAAGAGAAAAAAATTTTAATACGTAGACGTCTCTGTTGTGCACATCTTTTTGAGTTGTTAGTGGATGTAAATTATTGTTTTCAGTACTGAATATTCATTGGAACAGCATTTTTAAGGAAATATACAGTTTACAAAAACTTTGAAAATATTCCACTAACATCTCTCTGATTTAATTAAAATTTGTTGTAAAATGATTTTTTCACGTTTGCATGTATTTTCTTATTCTTCTAACATTGCACTAGGTAGAAAATTTTTTTTTTATAAGTATCTGATCGTTATTTGTGCTAGCTTTGTGCTTTATTTCAAACTAGTTCAATAAACACGCACCAAAGGCTAAAAACTATATACTTACATAGTTTTCTTTGTAAACAAACGAATATCTGTTGATCCCTAATGTTCCTTTCACATTTTTAGTTGACATAAAAAAAAAAACACAAAAATGTTTTTGTAACTATCCCTAGTATACAAAAAGCGCATGCAAGTTCTAACGCGTATGTTAATGCATTAATTTGTGTGGTGTGGATTTGAAGGAATTTCGCTGACCCTTTCTCTTAAACAATGTAAAACATTTTCCTTGGACGAATTTAAAACACCCAAAGCTGTTTAAAACACCCAAAAAAAATGTTTTTAAAAACGACAGGACAACACAATAGGTGATAAAACATAAAGTAAGCGACGACATCTGCGAAAATTTGACTACGAGATGTGATTATTTTTCTTTATTTTTTTTTTTTTTTTTTTTTTTTTTTTATTGAACATGAATGTAAACCAAAAAGCTCTCACGCTGGAGCTCGGCCAGCTCGCTATCCCGAGAAGTACAGAGCTACACAATGAGGGATCCGCGGCTTCTCCAACGAGACAAGGTAAAATCAATGCATTCTCATCCTCCTCCGTCTTTGACCCTTTGCCGCTGACTACCCGGTTTTCTTTGCAATGTAACGTCCGCCAAAATCCTCTTGGCTTTTTTTTATCCACGCCTTATGCATATAAACTGTATACCATTGTATATACTGCAAGCAAAGCTTTCTCCGTCCGTCCACCACACAAAGAATTGAATTTATTATTTTTATTATTCTGACCTATTGTACTCGTGTGATTTATCTTTTTTTTTTTTCTGTCTAGTAACAGATTCTCAGCTACTTAACAAAGTATGTATGCCTTCATCACATCAAATTCATTGCATTATTTGTTTTCCCAGTTTTTTTATCTTTAAAACTCTGGAAAAACTTGGTGCGATAATGATAACCCATTTTTTTTCACATTGACACTGCATGTTTTACAATTACTACATTTTAGAGTTAGATATGTTTGCAAGTAAGATAATTTAATAAAAGATTTTCCGGTTCTATATTTTAACTCACACGTACATCCAAGTTAATGATTAGTCGAGAGAATAATTTAAACTAGTTAAACGTAGCAAATTACTATTATTATTATTTTTTAATACGCGTAGCTAAAGCTCGAAAAATTGCACGCATATTGTGTAAATTTACACTCGGCCCACCACTTGCAAGGAAAATAATATAACTTTCAAACGCTACTTATTAGCACCCAATTTAGCCATCGTAACCTGAGAATTTCACAAATTTATTAACATTCATGCCAACCACGGGGATAACACCCGGAACGAAATTTTAATTGAACCGAGCTTTATGAAATATTGGCAATAAGTCACGCCGAGAGACGGAGCAATCTTCACCGGTAATTCATTTTCCTTGCAATACATCTCTTCGGGCTCGAGTCGAATGTAGTACAGTAGTGGGGTAAATGTATATAAGTAATACCATAGTGGTACACTGATGGAAAAAATTCTTATATTGAGGATTATTTTTTTGCAGCATAAAAAAAATGTTGGTAACTATACACGTATGCGTATTTCCTCGCGTATCGGGTCACACTCGAAAATATAAAAATTTTTTCCTATCAACGCACGTGGTAAGCAAGAGATAAAAGGCAATCAGTCGACCATCGTAACCTTTCGCCCCGTAACTAGGGACCAATGATGTACAACCCCGTGGACATGAAGGATCGATCGCAGAAGGGCCAGCAGTCGCGCAACCGATACCCACCCCGATAAGTGACGCGGAGAAGCTGCAGCCGACTTCTTCTTCTTCTTCGCGTACGGGTATTTTTACCGGGAAAACGTCGTCTCACACCTGCATGTGCACACTTTTTTGGGCTTTCTTTTTCTAATCCATCAAACGCACCAAAGCGCGAACAAGTTGTTTCTGTACACGCGACGTGCGAACGTTTTAATGATAATAAAAAACAACAAAAAAAAAAAAAAAAAAAAAAACAGGAGGGAGCTTAAAAAAACAAAAAAACATTAGAGAAATGGATCGAACATTTTTTACAATCGTCATCTCGGGGAGTGCTAGAATTAATAAACAATTGATACTGCGTTAAGTTTACACAGAGAAATAGAGATAAGATATTATAAATAGTAATATTAGTTACAACAATTGTAGATAGGTAAAATAAATCATACATGTATAGGCGAGCTGATCGCCGAATTTGTCAACACGAGTCGGGATATTTTTTTCTTCCCTTACCGCAAATAAAAAAAAAAAAAAAAAATTATTTAGCTTGTACGCTTAATGATTTAACAATTTATGTAAATGTATTGTTTCGTCTTCTGCATTTTCGTTGGGCTTTCGCGATGGTGCGTGCAATTATATGTATTCCGGGCTGTTTCGTCACGTTTGTTTTTCATTGTATTCTTTTGTGTATTTTCATTGTTCATTCCTATTGACCAGAGAGTACAATCATACGTATATGTTATATTTGTATAAATATTCTTTTTTTTTTTTTTTTTTTTTTTTACTCGAGTGTTAATTACCAACGTGTTATTAAATTTGTGTTGTATACAAGTGTAAACGAAAAGGCGCTCGCGTATCACTGTCACTCGAGAAGTCGAGGGTCGTGATGTTGACGTTTGCGTTTTTATACACGAGCACGTCGTATAATCGTTTAGATAGGTATTAATATTGATAATCCGTGGCGTCGCGCGTTACGGGAAAGCCAATTTATCGATTAGATAGTCGAATGGTAATGCGAAACGATTTGTTGTTTGTGTGTAAAATACATTGGATGACGAGTGTTTCGATTTTTATAAGTAATATCCATAAAGAGCTCGCGCGAGTGAATGTGCATCTATTCGGTTTAGAAAATAGTATAGATAATCAATTAATTCACTAATACAACATCGATGCTGTAGCCGAGAGTAAACGTATGTTAATAGTAATTGACAATCGATTACTTCGAAGGAAACTCTGATACGCGGAGGACGAGTCGCGACGAGACTGATATTCTCTTTCCATACCGATTTCACGTACGTTCGAGTACTGTGTATGTTAAACTATTACCCATGCGGTAAGGGTGTCCTGTGTTTTTTTCCAGCTTCATTGATTTGCTCTCAGACAAAAATTAGACTTGTCGAGACTCGTCCTTTGGCCGATTTTTTTTTTTTTTCATACGAGGATCGTTAGCCCATAGAAAATTGTCATACAGTATGAATTGTACATTTCCTCACAAGCTTTTTTTTTTTTACACGCATCAATTATAGTTTTTATTCTTTGTTGCAAAATACATTTAATTGGTGGCATTACTTGTAGCTTATTGAACGTTTTGTATGTTAAGTTTCTTGTATTGTTTCAACAAATTATGTTCGTGGTGGTTGGTATAAATTCATTATATCGAGAATATATTATTAAACGTTTATGCTCGTACTAAAATTATCTTATCTACAGGTGTGATTATGTCGAATGTATTGTTCTAGTGTTTGACGAAAAAAAATCAAAAGTTTTCGCCAATTAGTTTTGATAGGGATGCAATTTATGGTTGCTAAACTTACTCATCTAAGACACTGACGAGGAGCTTATTTTGTGGAGTTGGAAAAAATAATCGTGCAACCACCTCGGCGATTTGTATAAGCGGGTCGCTGAGTAAAGTTATCGTCGGTTATTACTCAAAGTCTTGGGTTGAAGCAAAAGATAAACTTTACAACTCCATTTTTCACACAAATCGCTTGAAAGTATGTCGTAAGCATATACATTTTTTTGCAATTCATTTAGATGTAATCTATTACCTTTAACATACTAAAAAAGAAAAAAAATACACGTTGTTATTCAAAAAAATTTTGATAAAAAACATTTTTGTATGTAGCGTTTTACGAGTACACGAGGGTGAACTTTTTGCGTTTGACTCAAACGAATTCGTAATAGATAACTATTGAATCAAACAATGGTCACGTTGATATAAAATTTCTTCACACATCGTCTTGTTGCAACATTTAAAAAATACGTGCATTTCAATTTTAAATTTGAAAAAATGGCTTTTTTTAGAGTATTCGATTTCATTGTCGAGAATGGGTTCACAGCGCCGTTTTGGTGCAGTAAGTAAAGGGTTTCCACAAATCCTCTGCTATGCAGAAAAGCCGAGTGTAAGTTAGCCAAGAGTACAAGTACATGATATCCGACATGATCGAGGGTCGAAGTGCAAATGTTAAAGAAAGCTTTAGGCGTCGAAAGCGAAAAATAAAAGGGGTTCAAGTGATAGTAGATCGGTGTACAGCGCGAGCTCCGTCGGGGGAATTTGGCCCGTGATAAAATATAAACGAATGTGCAAAAAGATAAGCGAAACGCTGGAAAAGTATATTCAACAGGCACATCTTACCCCAAACAGCCGCGAGCTTTGCTCCGAACATTTTCGCGTAACTGCTCACCCAAATTGGGTTTACGTAACTCTTTTCAACCGAGACACCAATTGCCGTCGAATATGAAATACGAAGCTTTTTTGGCTCCAAAACACGGGGAGCGATGCTCGCGGCTGTTTGGGGCTACCGCCTACCATCACATTATATTCCAGCGAAGAAATCAATGTTTCTGGTGTTGCGTGGCGTTAAAGTTAAAAACTGTGAAGTATTATCATATTTATGTACGTATAGGAATGGTTTTTTTTTTTTTTCATACGAGCGATGTAACTTGTGGCTTGAAAATGTACAGGATGTTATTATACGAATGAACTGACATATATACGTCTGTACATATATACATATATTATATATATACACACATATATTATATTTATGCGCGCTCGTTTGCGGGACGGTACGGGTATAAGCAAGACCCGAGAGAGAGAGAGAGAGAGCTGCGACTATTATTGTTTATTATTATCAATATTATATATGTATGAATCCTGAATAAAAAGCTAAATTTAACGAAACTTTCAATTGCATTGTCATCTCTAGTTATTCGCATCCTATACCGATTTGTCCTTAAAAAAAAAAAAAATACTTTCTGTCAAAGAGAAGAAAAAAAAGAATATGAATATAGGTTTGTATGGTAGGTGGTATTAAGCGAATTATAAAAAATCATGAAATGCAGACGGATGTGTTGAAAAAAATGTAGTTGATGAAATCTGTCTCCCCGACACAACCGGTTCCTCTTGAATGTCAGGCCCACATGTAATACACAGTACACAGTTGTCCAAGAGAGACACAGTGGAGCTTGAACAAAAAATTAAGGCGAGTACGTGTCCTGGTGGACGCGCTTGCGCAGCCTTCGCGAGAGAGCCCCCCGAGCGACTTTGTCGTGGCACCATAGCCGCCAGCCCCGCAGGAGCAGAGAAAGAGAGAAAGAGAGAGAGGAGTCTTCAGGTGTCGCCCCATTGGTCCTCCACCGGCGGCGCGTTCAAATTCAATCGCAGCCGAGCGAGCGAGACGGACGACCACCACCACCCCATGCGTACAACACCCATAAGAACACGAGCACCGGGGAGAGGAGATGGGGTGCGAGCGAGAGGGTAAGCACGAGCCTCCTGCTGCCGCTGGCGATCCGAGAGCCCTGCGGAGCGCAGTCGGTATAGCGAGACCGTGGCGGCGAGCCCGCGAGCCCTCCTCCCCCAGCCGCCAGCTATAGTTGTACTTCCGATGATTCGTGACACCCCTTTGGGGTGAAAGTGCGCGGATGTAGGTACCGATCCAGTGATCGCCAGGGTCTCGGTTTCACCGTGCCGATTTTCGCCTGTTCGCGCGGTGTCCCTCCTGTTACGATAGTACAGTGTGCCGCCAAAGAGTTTTCACACCTGCAGCCCCTGCAGCCAAAAGAGTAGTGAGTGCCAGTGCGGTCTATAGTGTGTTGTTGTTGTTGTTGTTGTTGTTGTTGTTGATACTCATGTGATCGGCAACAACGAGTGGGGGGGCCAGGAGCTGCTGCCATGCGAGCCTTATTCAGTTGACGGACGAGCGGACGCGATCGGCAGCCTCGGCCTTTCAGGTATACTGTTTTTTCTCGCTTGTGCTTCGTACCGAATACCGATCGTCCCGAGACTCGTGCGCCAATCCGGAACTATACCAGTCGAGGAGTTTTTTTTTTTCCGTTGTCCCGATTGCATTTCCGATAGATTTGACGCGTACGTTTTAGGGTATCCACAGACAAAAAAAAAGGAGGGGGCAGCAATTAAAACTTTTCGTCAATGCAAAGAGTGCAATCACGCACATACGAACAATGGAGCTGCGGAAACTTTTAATCATCATCGCCGCGTTGTTTGTTCCGACGTGGCTTTGGGAGGGAAATAAATAGTTTATTTATATATCGTGCGAAAGTTCGTTACTTTATCGCTTCCGCCGAGTTACACGGGTACAACGGGGCTGCAACCTGTTGGAGCTGTATCGATTGGCTCCTCTCTCGCGGATCACAGGAGCCCCGCTTCCGAGCGTTCCCCGGATAATTTCGCGTTGTCTCTCGAGCTATTTCTACCCGAAAAACCCTCGTCGGGACCTCCACTCGACTCTATTGGCTGCCGTGTTGTCGTTCGCCACTTCAAAGCGATCATTGAAAAGTGTCCTCTTTGCGAGCGTCAAAGATAACATATTATCTGGGAAATTCAGTGTTTTGGCGTTAGGTAAATTGTACACGCACGAGCTAGTTCAAAAGTAGAGCTCCCGGGCTAATTAATTCTAACGGCTGTACTAAAGGCAAATTGCTTGGAAGGGAGAAGTTTTTTTTTTCCCGTTTCCTTTTTTTTATCACAAACGAAATGAGATGTCTCGAGCGATAGGACATACGAGAGCGCTCGAATTCACATGGTCTCTCGAGGGGAGGGAAAATGACGGAGATTACCATCGGCTCCTCCTAAGGTGGACGCGGGTGCGCCAGCCGACGCGAAATTTAACTGCTGTGTACTTGCATATACATGCAAAGAAAAGTTTCTTCTTCTTCTGATTGAATAAATGTTATTTGCGTGCCGAGTTACAAATACTCCATCGTCTCCCGTTCACGGATTAACCTCTCGGTGTTTGCTTGAAAAAAGGTTTTTTTTTTTTTTTTCATCCACTTATCATGAAAATATCTAATCTCGGATCGGCGAATTCCCACAGGATTACATCAGGGCGCAAACACCCCCTCCAGCAGTCCATCAACGGCATCAGTGATATACAAGCATCAGCACCGCGAAATACCCTTGGAGAAAGAAATAAAGGAGAAAAAAAAGTGGAGTAGCTCGCGTGAGCGCAATCAAAATTTCCCGTCCGGCCATTACGTATATATTGGTACGAGTACTTCTGTGTACAGGTATTGTACGGGGTAAACAAAATTTAAAAAAAAGGCAGCGGTAATGGGCTTTAGGTAGTAAAAAGCTCGGCTCGGTAACGAAAACTCTCCCGTTCCGAGTTTAACGATCGTTGGATGAGAAAAAGCGCGCCGCCGGCTCGATTCAATTTTAATGCCGTGTACACCTCTGCCTCCTCTCGCTCGTAATATTCGAAATGACGAGTTTCGCCGGGGATTCATAGAGAGTCCGGCCACTCGATCTGTCGCCTGGACTCCAAACAAGGGGTCCCGGCTCGACGGATTTGAAAATCCGAAAACACGCTCATCCGAGGCAATAGTAATTCAAGGTTTTTTTTTTGTTTTTTTTTTTTTTCACATGGACAAGTTGCGTCCTCCTCCTTCGGGACCCAAATATACCTTATCTAGGTCATCGCTCACTTTGTATACCGGTTAAATCGACACACCCCCCCACCTCCTTTTTTCGCCTTACACAGACCGCGAAATGTCTTGTGCAAACTTTTCACTGTACCTATAAATATACGCAATTCACCTATTGTTTCCCTTTCACAAAATTGAGCCCCTACATTGTACAGATGCTGTATCTATAGCATTAATCAGTAGTCACACTACGCAAAGCTTCACTTGGCCGTCAATCAAAGCTTTGATCTCTATTAAGATGTCACATGTAGGAGAGCCAAACATCTCGCGAAGCTCAAAAGCCGTCAAACGGCAATAGGTACAAAGTGATCAATATTATATAAATATGTGGTCGTTCAGACTCGTTAATTTTTACTGTACGCCGATCTATGTAAAAAACAATAACAAAGATTTTTTGTACTCTGCACTGTTGTATACAGGTATACGTATAATAGGTTCAATACAGAACCACCGTATTTTGGTATACCTCCTCGTGCAACAAACACACGCCCTATGTGTGGATATATATATACACATGCATGCGCATGCAAGCAGCATCCAAATAGCTCCTACATCAGAGCATCCTCTCGCTTATTGGGCTGTGTATACATGTATACGTAAGGTGTAGGTGGACGAAAGGAGGATGGACAATGGGGGGGGGGGAGAGGCTCTAAATAACCGAGAACACACGCTGCAAGAGCTAATGGATCGCCTCGCTCACTCGGAGCACACAGAGCGACACTGTATCGGACTCACGCACGAGAAGTTGCGTATACATTAGCAGGATTTCAAGGGGTCGCGCGGTGGTCGCCCAATTGAATTTGCGCTTATATACTTACCATTGGGCCTCTACTCCCCGTTGCCGGCTGTTTCTCCTGCGGAAAATGAGTCGCCATACCCATGAAGCGCAACAAGTTTTCATTGTGCGCGGCTTAATGGCTATACATATACAACTCACTCTCTCTCTCTCTGTTGCGCGACTGTCTTTTCTCGGGCTTGTTTCTCCCCGGAATTGGGTCGCGGGGATTTTGAAAATTTATTTTTCTCTCCCTCTTTAGGAGCGGACTAGTTACTTATGCATTCTTTTCAACGGACTCGCGCTCCCTTTGACGCTTCGGGAATGCACACGTACATTTGTCTTTTGGGGAGAACTAATTTTCGTTTTTTTTTTTTTTTTCTTTCCCTCAAACCACGAGTCGCTTACTTTATTTTCGGGTGTGCGTCGGTGAAAGAGAGCCATTTCCTCTCTCTGTAGTCGCAGTAATTAAAAAAAAAATAAATAAAAAAAAAGTCCTCTCGAAATTCTTCAACATTATCACGTCCGAGGTGCGTGTTTCCCAATAGTCCAGAGGCCACGCTGCATGCCCGTGAGGGCTCGCTCGTTAGCATCAGCCGCCATTTGGCCACGCCTGAGAAAATAACCGCGGACACGTGTGTGCACGGGGAGAAAAAGCCATACGCTCCTTGGGCTCCTCTCACGGGCTTGGGCTTTTAGTCCTGTCGGAGCTTTTATTATTTTATAAAAACAAGCGGGGGTTTGGATTGGTTTTGGATGGCATCGCGTACACCATTAAGTTTAAGCATTTGTTTGACAATTTTTCTCTCATCTCTTCGTGCGTTATTACTTGTATACGTTTGTAAATAGTATAGGATGTATAAGAAAAAAAAAAAAAAAAAAAAAAGATCACTCAAAGTGAAGTAATTAAAAATTTTAATTATATCCTCGGAGGGGCAACTGTAGTTTACAGTTAAGCGTAAATTAGCGCGAATCCAGAGAGTACGGAGCATACAGTTTTTTTTTTTTTTTTTTTTTTCAAAAGCACCTGTTGAATGGCGTCGTTGTTACTCGTTAACTTTACCAAAGGAATAAGATGCCATTTTACAGAAAAGCGTTTCTTTTCGCGTCGCGGTGGGTCTTACGTGCGTTTCAATTTTCCGTAATTGTGTACATTGTGGGTGTTTCACGCACACCCCCAAATTTTTCATTTTCACGATACTGAATCTTTTCTTTTTTCACACGCAGTTAAATTTTAAGGTCTAACTTTCGTGTAGTTGAGAAATTTAAATGCATTACCAATTAAAAGTGCAATTAAATTTGATTTTGCATACTGTGACCTGATTATTTGTCGCGCGAGGCGTAATTCATTCATTGAATAGTGTACACAGCAGCTGAAAATTCCAATGCAAACATTTTTTTTTTTTTTCATTCAGCTTTGTTGTAAATTTTTGGGACGAAAAATATACATTGACACAAATCTAATTACATACACCCTTCCATAACCATAAATATTAAAAAAGTTGTGGCTTTTCGTTAAAATTCATACCCGCACGTATGAAATTTCTAATTAAAATATCTTAAAAAATGAAAACACACGTATACGAACGCGCAATTAAAATTTTTCCTCCCACATAATAGGTACACTTTCGCAGGATGTCTGACCAAATACAGTTTTTACTACTTGCACGAGACTACATTATATTATGCGCAACGCGTTACTTTTTCAAAACTACACCATTTTCGTGAGTACCGGTAAAAATCATGAAAACTTTTACGAGAAACAAAGTTCGAGAGCAGCTAGAGTTCTCCACATGAAAATATTCACTCTCCGGCCCGAAAACTCTGCGTAAACATCATTTTTAACTATCGCATCACGAAACCTTGTATCCTCCGAACAAAAAAAAAAAGCCAACCCATCCTACCCCCCTCGGTTGAGCGGAAAACTTTGAGGGGCAAGTGCTCGTTCGGATTTTTCGCCTCTCCCCCGCGTCCGAACTCGAGGGTATTTATTTTTTAGCTCACTTGTTGTTACTTTGAGCAGCTTTTGCGTAACGCAGGCACGGAGAGCTCCTTCGGGAGAGTAGACGTTGTGTGTGTGTGTTTTTTTCCACGGCAATCGACTTTCGGGATGAAGCCGCAAAATCCCTGCAACTTTGAGGTTAGGAACGCGCCGAAAGAGAGGCTTCCAACTTTCACACCGATAAAGTGGGGTGTAATATACTTATCTGCACGTGTCTGGCATTATATGGTTTTTGCTTGTGGGTATTTTTCCAGGCCAGAGACGAGGGTTGATTGATACATCCGCGTAAACGCGTTACCAAGATGGTGATCCATCATCAACCAAACACGCGCATCCAACCGATTACGCGGCCGATTTTCGTCGGTTTTGATTACCTAATCGGGGGGGGGGGGAGCCAGCCAAACGAACTGCTGCCAGTCAAACGTCACCGCGCGCGGCGCTTCGGACTCTTCTGCTCGACTCGGGGCAAATTAATGGCGATGGAAGTATACTATTAGTCGGCGCTTTTTTTATTTTCATTCGTCACACCAAAATAATTCACGAAATATCATTCAGCGGAGCGAGCGCCTATAAATTAATACCCTCGGCAAGATTTAATTAACGTCATATTATATGCACCATCATCGGAGGAAATTGTGCAAAAATTTTCACGCGACCGATTTCCCGTATACTTTATCTCTCTCGAATCGAGAAAAAAAATTAGTACAAAAACCCGGTCATTCCAAGTATAACCACACCGGCGTCATTGAATTTCACCTTCGTACGTATATATAGGCACTGACAGCCCGAGAGGGGGGCAAGGGGGGGGTCGAGAAGGTAATATCCTGATGTCCAGCTGATGCTACGCGTACATCGGATTAACGAGCGCGTTGCGATGGTTACGCCGCTCCTATATACAGGGGCGTTGTAACGAGGGGGGCCCGAAACACACACACACGCAGTCTCCGACCGACATGAGCCAAATATATACTTGTGGATCATCCGAAACGAGGAGTTCCCCATTTAATACCATTGCGATATTTATTTATTTTTTTTTTTTTTAATGTTTCGCTCTCCCATCGTTTTCTCTCTGGATCAACATTATTTTCATCGTACAGTGATTCCTCTCTCTCTCTCTCTCTCCACCAGCGGTGCACTGTATACCCCCCCCCTTCTTTTTTTTTGCGTACGTACCGCGTGCTTTTATGCTCTTAAAAATGTTTTAATTTTCCACGATAACGTACTCACGCGAGCAGAGAGAGGGATAAAACGGCAAGAGCAGCCCGTGGACATTAATGCAAAATTATTCGGGGCGCTTACGGTTCGACGGCGCGTGCATGCACACGTGTGTATAAATATATACGTTTACGGGTGCGTTCGGAAAAGTTGGGAGGGGGGGGCTTTTAGAGCATTTTCGCTCTGGCATTTAAAAAGGCATCTTTCACCGCGCGCGTCCGAATAAGACTTGGCCGACGAGCGCACGGAAGAGCGCGTTCTTGTTTTCTCGCCCGTACACTTGCATGCCTGTGTATATTCGATGCACTATATACATCGGGTCTCGGGTGCTTGCTCGGCTGACCATCGCGGGCGAGCTTTTCCATTGTGCACCCGTACAAACACGCACACCGAGTTCATCTCCTCGATGGGCAAGATGTAGCGTTCGGTCGATCGAGGGTCGCTTCGTGATCAATTTTATCGGGGAGGACATGAGCACTGCATCAGGGGTGGTTTTGTTAATAACATACGCGCGTGATTGTACCTGGAAATAAAGTTGAGCTCGTGGACCTTCTTTCTAGATCCATTGCATCACGCCTCGGACTTTCGATATTGGTATACCCGCCAATTGACTTTTAACGACCAGTTACCTTTTTTTGCCTGTTCGAGTCGAAACTGCACATTTTCTAGCACGTTGCGTCTCTACACGGTATCCAATCGGGAACGCGACCAAAGTCCCCCTCCTGTGCGGTCTGGTCGGACATGCACCTCAATCGAGCGCGATTTCACCCATTGACGTAATTCTCGCCCTTTTTCCGTCTCGTACACACATGTGTCCGTTGACGTGTGACCTTCCTCCCCGGGAGTGGAATCCAGCGCGCTGTCCTCGAGCCATGTATACCCATACTGGATTTCGCATTGTGTCCTTGCACGCAGTACGTATAGGAGCTACGCTATCTAAATTCAACTGAACGAAGAACAAATTACCTCCGCTCGAGCAATAATTAGGGAGGAGGTGGGTATATAGGTATATATATAGGTACACTGAGTCACCGGTACTTTTAATTAAACGCCCTTTTCAGCGAAAAATCCTTTTTGCTCGTAAGTTTCTCGTGGTGTATATGCATAAGATTCATTAGTTACGGAATTTGCAACGCTTTTCAAATCGGAACAGCGAACCTCCGGAAAGGAAAGTTTAAAATTTAATGGCCAGTGGCTCGATCACGGGACAACTTTAACTTCCCCGAGTGCCTTTTTCCGTAAATCCTCACTTTGAGCACGGCTTAAAATTTTATTTCCGTTTTTTTTTTTTTTTTTTTTTTTTTTTTACTCAAGTCACGGCTTATCGAATACGTATATGTATATAGGTAACAACTTCTCGCTAAAACCTGCAATTCATCGTGCTAGTTGTAGATTCATATCCTGCGAATTACAGCATATACTATATATATACAGGGATTGCTTTTTGTCGCATCGAGTGTCAAGCTACTCCTTCTCCAAAAAATTGCTATAAACAATGACACTCACCTCCGATGACGCAATATGTTACATGTAATTTGGTCGCCGTAATTGTACTTCTGTAGTAATATGTATAAGAAGACTTTTGAAGGTTTATTGGATCGAGTGGTGAAAGTAAAACCATTTGGAGAGGATACGACGAAACGGAGCTTGTTACATGTTTACCCTAACGTTTTACAAATAGCCACCACGGGGATAATGTATTACCTACTCGTTCGGTCGAGCTGATGGGGATGCGCGTGCAAAACACGATAAGCGCATCACCTCGTGATATTCACAAGAGCCCCCTGCCACACGTATAAAGGAGTTGGTTGGTTGGCCATTACTCCATCACGGGGACATTAGAGAGTATAATATGTTATGTGGTGTACAGCGAAGTGAGATTTTGCGACGCCGCTCTTTCACCTTCGCCATCGCACTTGCATTGATGAGAAATATGTGTACCTACTTACTGCGCTATTGGTACGGGGAAATATCGCGGAGTAGAGGGATACACGGACGATGCGGCGAATTTCATGGAAAAACGTGCGGGTTCTGCTTGTTTTTTACGCGCAAAAAACCCGAAAGGGTTTCCCTGAGGAAAAAAAAAATTTCCAGAAATACGGGGGTTTCGAGGACAAACAATATTCGGTTTCATACAATTGTTTTCAGCAACGTAACATATTGACTAAATTGAAATACGACCTTTTTTTTCATTATTTAATAATCATGTTATCTAATAACTTTTCAACCGTATATTTTTTCGTACATACACCACACCAAAGTTTTAATGGTACATTACAGCACATAACTTCTTTACTTGAGATTTCTGGTAAATACTTGAATTGAGAAAAAAAAAAAAAAAATTGACTCTGGTAATAAATAGTAGTGCCATACATCGTACTCCTTTCATGGCGCATCGTTTACTTGTTCTTCTCATGCACAGGCCGGACCTTTCGATGCGACTTGACCCCTGAAAATTTTAAATAACGATTCAGTAGGTAATCGTGAAAGAGGAGTTGGGAAACGAAAAGTATAGCTGAAATCTGGAGCGCCTTTTGGAGCAAAGATCTTTCCACCGCGATAGGAAATTGGTTATGCCTCGATAGTGCGTATGCGCACCTTCTTCTAGATGCCCCCTTTTTTTTCCCACTTTTATGCCCGTAGAGGAGCAATACATTAAAAGTATTGAAGTTACATGTGTGGAGGGTTACTTAACGGCGAAGAGCTGTTCGGGAATTCCCATTGATCGATCGTCTCATCTTTTTTCCGTTCAGAAACAATATTTTACTCGCTACTCCAAATTCCTTATTTTAATTTAACTTATTATATCATACGGTCGTATGGATGTAATTCAAAATTCGAAAAATGCGCAAAAAACGAGTGTACCTGTAACTTCAAAGGTTTACTAAATTACACGGGGTGGTACAGTATCGAGCGAAAAACTATACGCGGTTCGTCCCCTCCCCCGCCTTTGGAGAAATTATCCATATTAAACGATGCGGTTGATATATATATATATATAATTTCATTAGAGCAATTTTAAATTAAAATCCGGACTCGTTAGCGTCGCTTCAGGTATACGGGAAGGGTATAGTCATCCCGCTCGCTAGGACCTAAACCTGTGCACTCAAGAGCCCGAACTTGCACTCGCGGATCGCGGCAAGTGGTAGAAACGAGTCCCTCATCGGTGCTGTAATCAAGTGCGTCGCAATAATTAATTTTTCTTTTTTCTATGTACTTTCTTTAGATATGTAGCGAGAGAAAAAAAAAAAAAAAAAAAAAACGTTCCCGAGTAGAAATTAACATAACGTCATCTTAGTAGGTCACTGATTCACAGTGGAGAAATCCACATCCACACACACACGGAGGGGCGTCCAAACAAGCCGGCAGGTACGTTCTCATTGAGCGCGAGAGTATGAGAAAAATATGTTTACCGCACGTATACCCGCCTACTCTTTCGTCATTGCCGATGCAGTTCCCGCGAAACCTTAATACATAAATAACAAGGTTCATTAAAATATCACGCGTGCGCGGCTTTACTGCCCTATATATGTATATAGAGTACAATTGCGTGCGAGAGGCCGGCTCTTACGTGCCGGGGAGCGATAAATTATAAACAATTATGTTTTAGCAAAACCAAAGTTCGCGGGCTTGGAAATTCATATCGGCACTCGGGGAAACAGCCATTACTCGGTCAATTCAATTTTACGCTTCGAGCTGTACATACCATCATCGTATAGGTGCTGTTTTTTTTTTGCTCCGGGAAATTTTCTCTTTGCCGTTCGAGGGGACATACCTGATGTCGAGATGCACTGATCAATCTAATTTGCCGCCAACAAGCCTTTTCCTCCGATGTATATAATTATATACTCGTACAGTTTGGCACACTTGTTGCTCTATATCCCGTTTAAACTATATAGTTTTCGCAAACGCGGGTATAACAAAACTGGAGCTATACTCGCGCGCGTTTTTGTACTTACTCCATATATATGTATGATGTAAGAGCAACCAACTTTGACAAATTCTTTTTTTTTTTTTTTTTTTTTCTCATTAAAACACAGAGAGAGAGGGAGTCCTTTGAAATGATCTCCACGTAGTATACGGTCGTCCCCCTCGCATCGCCTACCGGAAAACTAGAGCAGCCGAGGGCGCGTGTCGTCGCTGTTGGGTCCAATAATACCAAAAAGAGAGGATTTGTGAACTCGAGGAATTCCCAGTCCTCGGACGGTCATACACCGGGACCGGCTTCCCCATCTCTCTTTGCCATGCAACTGTGCAAGCGCCTCATACACAGGCCTCCCTCGGTGTCCAGTTCCTCGAGTTGAATCACGTATGCCCACCCTCCCGCCCCTTTATACATACACACACACCGCTGCGTGAGCTACTTACCAAAAGCGGTAATCTGATATTACGTTTCCGAGTTACACGGCCCATCTTGTACGGTTTGCTCATTGTACAATGTATATACACTCCACTGCTCGGGCTACAAATTACTGGCTTACGGATAATTGCCCGGCTCTCCCGACGAGTGTATACGTATAACATTCGTGTACATATATGTATACGCGCCCTTTCCAAAAGTATATATTTTACTACGTGCCTATGTACATTTTGTTTTTCCCGTCGGTTCGTTGTTATTATCATCGTCTGCATCCTAATTCGGTTTTACGTGATTGTAACGACATTATATTGTCGTACATCATGTACATATACGTAAGTTGTCAAAATCTCGAGAAGCTCAACACGAGCTCAAAGTAAAAGCCGCTCTCGGTTAGGGGGTTGATAACTACCCCCCCCCTCCCTCTCCAAAGTCTCAGTTGCGCGCCGATAGGAGGAAATTTCCGTGCGTGTCTTGGCTGATGCCGGTTAGGCTGTACTTACATATACATATGGATACACAGTTCCTTCAAAGTTGCTTGCAACGAGCGATGAACGTTCACGAGTCTTTTTTTCAGTGGCGATAGGTGGTTTCAAATGCTCGCCGGTGTTCGCATGCCTTTGTTCAAGAAGAGGCTTATATACGTACAGACGTTCGGCTTACGCATCATTTACGCTCGCGCTTGTAATTAAATTAAAAGGGAGATGTCTCGTACGATAAAATATAGGGTGGCGTTGTACTCGCCTCTTTGAAATTACAACGTATATATGTGACTTGGGGTGAAAATAACATGTTATATACGTACTGTATATGTATACATTAGTTTGGAAAACGTGTTTTCCCCCCTTCGAAAACGTATTTATTGCGCTCGAGTGTGTGTGTGTGTATGGGTGTACCGATCACTACTTGCCACTGAGCAAAGTGTTAACACATATACGTACACACACAAGTGTCGCACGCGCGCCCACTTTTTCCAATAAGAGAGCGAAATTTGACAGGGGGTAAGCAAAAGAGGCTCGTTGGGGGCTACGAGGGAGCAAAGTCCCCCTACATCGATACGGAGCATCAAAGGAACTGGCGATATTCCCTGTACGCAACTGGAAAATCCGGAAATACCTTTCCAAGTGGACAGAAACAAAATCTTGTTTGCTATCCATTCCTAATTTCCGCAAGATGTAAAAAAAAAAATATCCACTTTTCACGGAAGACTTTTTTCGCCAGAGTCATCGGGAGGAGTACGTTCAAACGAACCGAGTTGCTTACTAAAAAAAAAAAAAAAAAAAAAAGAATATGACTAAAATTTTCTCTCCGAGCCACGTACACCGGAAGACAAACGGATAATCCAACGCTGACGTTTACATCGTTGTTGTGCCCATAAAGAAGCGAACGTCGCGAGTTTCATCGCACGAAGAAAACAAAAAGAAAAGCGGACGAGTAAAAACCAATGAATATATCGCTCCTAGTGCGGGGGAAAAAAAAAAAACATGTTCGCCCCCTCGTCCGTGTTTGTCGCAGACGCCTCCGGGCTATCTCCGTCCATTAATTAGGTCGATATACACTTACGTTCCCTATCGCGCGCCTCCATCTCATCGACTTTTTTTTTTTTTTTTATATTTACGCTACTGCTCGTATCTCCTACCTCCATGTGCCACTGTTTGTCCTATCCTTTTTTTTTTTTTTTTTCACTCTAATACGGACTACACGGGCTTTTGACAAATTGATATTGCGCTCGTCGCGTAATTTATTAAACTCGCCCACTTTATCGTCCACTTTTCTTCGTGTATGTACATATACGCGCGAGAAACGTATAGACGCCGTATATTCCCGCGATGTGCCATACGTGGAAACATCAATTGGCCCCATGAGACACGGTAAAAGCAACACCCCCTCCCATTGTTTCAGGCGTGAGCGTCGAGTAAAAGCTACACCGGTTTCGAAAAAAAAGGCGTCGCGACAAATTCCATTTGTACCCGCATCTGACGCGCTGGGAAAGATGCAGAAAAGAAATCTCTGGAGCCTTACCGAGACGAAGAACTTTGACGGCGACGAAAGACAGGCTGAGATATATATATATATATTTTTTTTTTCAAAATTGCACAACTTTTTGCTCCCGGGAAAACTTGCCGGAACTTCGCCACGGAATAAATATAACAAATCCAGGCACGTCCACGTAATCTTTGCATCTTTCCAACGGCGCGTATTGAAAATCCACCAATGCTCGCGTAACACGTGGAAACGTAAGTTTGTGAACTTGGAACGTTCAGGCATATAAGTGGGACGGAGTGGGGGGGGGGAGAATTTAGTTCCGAGGAAATCTCACGAAGAAGTGATACAAAGGTGAGGCCAGCCCGTAACTTTCGGCCGGGCACGTGCACTCCCTCGCGTTACGCGTACAGACACACACACACACAAAGGTTGGAGTGAGAAAAATATACGCGCGAGCTGCTGGTGAGAAAACAGCGCGGCGAAATAGAGGTAGCCGTCGCCGTGCGAGGAAAGAGAATTTGCCACCCGCGGCGACAAAGGACAACTGCCTGTGTGTGTATATACGTACGGCGAGGGAGGAGGGGGGGAAAAAATTAAGACGGAGCTGGCTGGCAGTCGGAGGTAAAGAGATAAATTGAGATGGATACGGGGGAAGTAGGAAAAAAAAAAAAAAAAAAAAAAAAAATAGGAGGGAAGGAAACGGAGGCTCCGTGAAAGCGCATTTTGTTCCTTCAAAAGGAGCCGGGGATGCTTTTTTGAATCACGGGCCTGGAAATTAATGCGCGCGAGGGGTCATTCGAGGTGGTGAAAAAAAAAAAAAAAAAAAGAAAGCCTCCAGCATGTTTTCACTAAAATTTATTTAAAAAAAGGAAAAAAAAAAAAAAAAAAAGAAAAAAATAATAAAAAGAAAAAGAGCCGTGAAAAGTATAGCACCTAAACCGCGTCCGGGAAATTATGTGGTTCCGTCAAGGAAGAAACATCCGCGTGAAGCCCCTCGTACATGCATATATTATATTACCCCCACCGCCAATAACTCGCTTGGCGTGAACACATTACTCACGACTAAATGTATAGCTCTCGAGTCCACGTCGTTGCACATCGACCCTACGATTTTTCATTTTTGTATTTTTCTTCATGCACGCGAGTTGGAAATTCCATTATCACGCGAGAATGGCAAAAAAAAAAAAATCTCTCTGTAATCCTTTGCTCAACGCACCGAAAGAGAGAGAGAGAGCAATTACCTTCTCGCATCGGGAAAAATCACATGTGACCCAACAAAGGGCCGCAAAGGCCAACAATGGCTCTTTCGGATCACGCGTCGGAGTGAAAAAAGGAACTAGCGACGAATCAACGTACAAGTCGGCCGAATGAACCACTCAAGGGCAGTTTCAACCGGGGGGGGGGGGCATATAATAAAAAGCCCCAAGTTAGATTCTCCCCGCGGAGTGCATTGTTGTACATGGGTATGTTTAATCGAGCGCGACTCACGGAGGGTAACCGACTCGTCTCGGGGAGAGAAGAGCGCGAGTCGGGGACATCGATCTTCCGCGAGCTCCCGCCCCCCCGGGCTGGGTGATACAGACCACCTGTTGCGACGCAAATCCACCGTCAACTCTCTCTCTCTCTGCTCCCTTTTGTTTGGCCCGGAGTGAGTCCCACCACCTACTACACTCGAGGTCACGCGCGCTCTCACGTCTCTATACGTATATTATGTAGACGCGTGCAGGGTTTAATTTGCCACTGCCCCACTTTTTCCAGGGGTTTGAGATCTGGTTGGTGCAATTATTCCCATGTGGCGCTCCATCGAATGCCGAGAGCCTGTTTACATATTGTTTTTGTAAGTATACGTCGACGCATCGGTCAAAGAAAGAGTGAGCCCAGATTGGGATTAGATGTGAGTTGGCGCTCACTAAACCTCGCAAAAAGTATACACATCAAAGTAAAAGCAGGCTTCTTTCCCGATCGGCACTCAATCTCCCAACGCCAAGATCCATCAGAGACGCCGTTACAACGCGCGCATACATGTTTCTCGTGGGATCCATCATCATCCGAGATCCTCAGATCAAATAGTTATGTATATACACATAGGGTATACGGATCCACGTGGATTGGAGCGCGGGTGTACGCGCTTGATCTCAAAGTTAAACCGTGTGTCATCGATGAGTGACGTACCCGAATGGTTACATAAAAATTGTTATACTCGCGTGTGTCCCGCGATGCAAAAATGTATCGTTCTCGCACGGCTCCTCTGTTTCTCCCAAAATAAGCCCAATTTCATTCCCGTTGGCTGCCTCGCGTAGGGAGAATATTAATTGCGCATTGGTGCGATCTTACAAATAATCAATTTTTCAGCAAAAGTATATAGGTATAGGGAAGTGTATCGAACCGCATCGATCGATGCTCATGAAAGTTTCGTCACACCGGACGTACCGCATATGTAATTAACCGCCTGTTATAACAGGTGTCTTGGCACATCGAGAGCTCATTATCCCATGTGTAATTCCCTTCGCGTGCGCTCATCCAAGCGACGGACGACCGAATGAATAACAAGGTGTACCCATACACACGGCAACTCGTATCGTCCCCTTATTTTCTCATCCGATGTATACACATCATATTATCATCGTATTATTTATGGGGTGGCTCGTCGCAAATGTTTGCACGTCGTGTTATATCCAAGAGTATATAAATATAATGTATAAGCGCATTGATCCCAATCGACGCTCCCCCTCATCATCCCTTGACTCTTGGGTACATTACCCTATATTATACTGTGTCACAAATGTACACGTGCCCGCTTCTGTTGGACTTTTGTGCGGTTAACCGTATATGTATGAATACCATCAGTTTATGTATCTCATTGGCATCGGCTTCGATGAAATTCAACTTTTTCTCCCCCCCCCCTCACCTTACTAGATACATATACACGGGGTATCGGAAAAGCATGCCTACAGCTTTTTTCCTCCCTATCTTGATCAAGTTATACGCCCAAAGTTGCTCGTTACGCTCGAACTTTTACGTGATAAAACCTTAACAACTTACAATACATACAAGTGCGGGGTGTAGGTGTGTGTATAGGGAGTTGTATCTACATACATATCGGAGGGCACGTGTCCGAGAAAGGAGGAGGGCTGCGACGAGGTCGAAACTTTGTCTTTCGCCATCACAGTCGGTTGTTATATTAATAGGTGTAAGTACAAGTACCTGTGCCTGCTGATATAATAATGTATATATAAGTAATGTTGTGTGCACATTGTAGGCGCGAGGGGGTGTTACGAAAAAATTTCCTCCACGCATACCACGTAGCTCTTTGGAGCTGTTGGCTGATAATAATAATAGTTCACGCAATGACTGCTGGAATCCGGCTTTTTTTCACGAGTAGGAGCCGAAAGGTGGGAAGCAGCAACGGAGGGAAGAACAAGTGGTACTGGGCAAAGAAGAGGATTGATGGAAAAAGGAAAAAAAAACAAAAAAACATTGTATTATCGAGATCGAGGGAAAAAGGAAACTTGTGGGCGGTGATGGTAAAGTTTGAGGAGGAAACTAACTGTGAAATTTATCACTTGGCGTTACTATTTGGTTTATTTTTATTTATTTATTTTTTTTTTTTTCCTTACTGTGGGGAAAACTTTTTGGATGGCGCACAACCTTTTCTTCGGTTGCTAAAGAGAAAAATTGCGCCCGTGAAAAATATCCTTGGTGAAAATTTAATTCTAGGTTGCTCGACTGGAGAGCGCACATAGTTGTGGAAAATTCACTGTTGGAGCCCCAAGCATCATCGACACAAAATTATCGTCGCACCAAAGTTGAACGCGCGACTATCGATGTACGTCAAAAACACAGTGCAGTTCAAGTTGCGACGCCCGACACTCCATTCGAACCTACGTACCAATAATTTGAAAACAAAAAAACAAAAAAAAACAAAGTCAATACTGGATATTGTATGGTATTGCATAAATTTCATCGAAACTTGGGCCATTTCAAGGCTCGGCGGGTGAGTGTGCGCTTCTTTTTTTTTTTTTTTCGCGTACATATTGATTTCCCATTGCCGTTTCCGAAGGGAATCGAGAGACATTTACAAACTGCGCTCAATGCACGCTGAGTTTATTGAATGCACCTGCAAACTCGCCGGTGGAAACGTCTCTCCTCTTCGATATCGTTACTCGATTTTACCTTTTTCCCCCTTACGATTCCATATATCGCAGGAACAAAATATTCCAATCAAAGCGATTAAGCTTCGACAAGTATTGGAACGACTGAATTAATCACTCTACGTTTGAAACTTGGTAAAAAAGAAGCAATTTTTCAGTTACCTTTGATATCATCGTCCACCCTTGCATTCCGAGAAAAGCGCCCATCATAAGCACCTCGAGGAGGCAATACAGATGCAGCTCCCGGGTCGCATCGGGAAACACTCTTTCTCTATTCGCGACTCATTACCCCCGTCATTGCGTACACATATTCTCCGTAATGGACTCGTATAAGCATCCAGTCCATGTTTTCTCTCTCTCTATTTTTCAACGGTGTAAACCGGCAAGGGAAATATATATATATACATATATCCTTACGAGAAAGCAGAAAGGATGCAACATGTATATGCACAGCGAGGAGCATCGAGCGCGCGCCGGGGTAGATCCGTCGATTTCTGCCCCCCCCCCCCGCCCCCGGAGAAAGGCCTCGATCGATTTTCGACCTCGTCCCCTCCTCCCTTCACTCGTCATAACTCCTCGACTGCACCGATGCATGCACGTTCTTCGCTCAACTACATAATATACAACGCATATACTAGGGGGAGGCGGAGGAGGAGGAGTACAATATATGTAGACATACCGGAACGGCCGGGCTGCTCGACGCGCAATGGGGTTTCCCCCGATGTATACATACACATGCACACTCGTTTGGCAAAAGTAGGTTTACGTGTATTGCGTAAAAGTATAGACGCAGGGCAGGGGTGCGTATATATATATATATAAATATATGTGTGTTTTCCCAACAATGAACCGAGAAAGGGACATATATCTATCCTCCGAAATCTCGAAAGGGACTTTGTTGACAATGGCTTGATCCTTGGATTGATGGACCGATTCGTCCGTAGGAGTAAGCTATTACGGGCGTGTTAACAATATACAATATACATATATTGTGGTTTGGCTACAATAATGTATATATATATATATATAGTTAGTGCCCGACTGATTGCACGCGGTGTGGCATTGGGAGGAAATTGCACGCGCCGATGATGCTGAACGGTCATTTTGCACGTGGCTCCTCGATGAGTTGTGGTACATATAATTATGGACCTTGGTGAAATAGACATTTCCAGGGGGGGAGGGGGTACAACACAGGTGTATTTTCTTCGAAAGCGGCGCTTATAGCTTATAAAATATGGTATATGGTTATCACCGAGTTGCGATTGCACGGGATTTCAGGGCACACCGAGTAGTTGACTGTTAATTGCGCGCCAGCAAACTTGGTCCCGGCAACTTTCACGAGTAGATACACCCGAGCGATCGCGCATATAAGCTTGGATGAGCACTCGAGAGAGGTGTACCGAGGGAGATGATGCAGGTAGTTGCCTCGAGGGGCTACTTGTACACACACGCACACATATATATATATATACTGCCAAAGCCACTCAAAGTCTGTGAAAGGTTTCACAGGCATCCGAGACTTTTTGATGATCTCCTCGAAAAGACTTTTGGCACCTTCGAGCGCAGGCCAACCGAACTCCAGCGAATGATTAATTTGTTTGCCCTGTGACGCGAAAATCCAACGCTGACGGTATAACGCCAATTCAACTCATCCAAGTGGATATGTATGTGTACTGACCGTACGTCTCGAGCCGAAGAAGCAAATACCAACGGGTACACGTATACAAGAGGCAATACAGCACGAGCGTCGGTTATCGAGTGCCGAGCTGTTTCCGCTACGGGGTCTGGAAAAACTCATGGTTTTTTTTTCCAGCCCCTCTGTAACTCTCGACCAGTGCGTATAGCCGTTTGACTCGGCTTCGGGAGGGCGTAGATGAGCCGGGAGAGTGGTCGATAAACTTGTTGCTCCGCCAGCGGATGACCCGTACCAGGTGTGTGTGTGTGTGTGTGTTGTTTACAGTGGGGCAGCCCTTTTTTTTTTGCGATGATAAATGGCTCTTTCATCGGGACGGGGAATTTCTTTTGTTTTTCCACTTTACTTTGACGGACGTTTATTTGAAATTGGGGGCTTTGCTTGGATTGGGCGTTTGTACGTTGATTGAATGCCATCGGTGTGCATTTTTTTCTTTGAATTAATTGGGTAACCGAAAAATCACAAATCCAGGGTTATAACTTTTAGTTTTGCAACTCGTGGTAATTTGTAAAGTATGAACATTTTTTTTCCCCCCTCCAAATTATCCGTTGGATTTTTTAACTCTGGTAAAAAAAAAAATGTATATACGACTTTCGTATGAAATATTGAAGGGAAAACCTGCACGTTGAAGTTATGGATTTTACAGAGATGGAAAAAAGAAAGAAAAACAATATTGTTCTCGGAATTGCGTTTGCCAGCGACAGGACAGAAAATATATTTCACGTTTCGGATGTCGGCGCTATTTTCACTTTGTAATTTTTTTTATTTTTTATTTTCGCATCGTTGCTCTTAATAGATTAGACGCCTCTTCCGTGACGTTATTTTATCGCAAAATGCTTCGAGGAACTGCTTAAAAAAAAAAAAAAAACTTTTACAACGGGATTCGTGATATTTTTCAGCTGTATACATAAATATATTCTCGAGGGAAAAAAAGCGTCACTTTGTTGTTTCAATATTCAGGCGGACGTAAAAACCACGGCGCGTCACCTCGGCTTGAAAATCAGGTCAGGGATGAGTTGTTTCTTCCCGGGTCGACTTTGCGCCTCGCCGGGACACCCCAGAAATGTACAAAAGTTACTCGACCCTCATGTACGCGCCTTCGACAAGCCAAGACGAATGATATCCGAGCGTATAACGCGTAATCCCGTCTTTCCCTCCCGAGCGTGTATCAATACTCAATGTCCCGGGCACTATACATTGTTTATGCGACCAGGGAGCCACAGCGGCAGGGAAATGAAAAAAAAAAGACTCGGCGAATCCCCACTGATTAAAGTGCCGATTTTTATGTGTACACATCCTAAAAATATTGACGTCCCTCCTCGTACCCCAAGGGGAATAATGCATCATTTGAAATCGCGAAAATTGAGATTTCCGCCGCATCAGAATTGCAAATGGGCCATCATCAAGCGAGCAAGCAACAATATACGCGTTCCGGCCTGTGATTATCATTGTCCGTGTTGGCGGGACGACCGATTTCAAGGCGAGCAACTCGCGTCCGGGTGAATTTCGTCGATTCGAGGGCCGAATAAAAAAATAATACCAACAGCCCCCCTCCGGGAGGTGTAACGGAACATCCGTCAACAAACTCGGTCCGACTGGTTAGGTAAGGGGGAAAAAAAGGAGATCACCTCGGACGTGTAAATAAAAAAATTCGGACCTCTTTGCCCCTCGCCCTGATACGGACCGGTTCCTCGAGTCTCGTCACGTTCGGCATCAGCTGCTCTCGTGATCGAGAACGGGAGTCGTCGACTTTGAACAAAAAAAACCACCCCCCTCGCACGCGCGAACTAGCCCCGTTTCCTTTTCAATTTCCACCCCCTCCACCCGTGTCTGTGTGACGTATATATATACGATTTATTCATCTTTCTGTAGCCAGTGTATACTCTGACGATTTAACGGGTGAATGGAAGGTACGAAGGTGGAAAAATGTATCAAAGCAATGCTCGTTGATTTTTCGTACACTCTTCTTTTTCGGCAACGACGTTTTTACCCACATAAAAAAAAAAAGAGCTCGAGACTCATTATTATCATTAATCGCTGTGAAAGTCGTTATCTCCGTTTCCGGGCGGTGCATTCGTTTACACGGTGGGGGCAAACAAATCGTTTGATCATCGCGTAAAAAGTACCACGTCCAAGTGAAAAAGTGGCACGGAGAAATAAATCGCTAGCGATGAAAAGAACCAACAGCGGGGAGTGTGCAGGCGCGGGGGAAAGGCGTCAGATGAGTTTGCGTTCATTTTCCGATGTATACACATTTTGATCAATATATATGTATATACTCGGAGTGGGGGTCGGTGTAAGGATACACATAGACACGCACGAGCGAGGGGAGCGAGAGCCGAATCTGAAATTTCACTTTGACGTGCGTGACTCGCGCGGCGGGCCGTGCATCAATCACGCGCCGGCTCGTGTATATGGTCAAAAGCCGGAATGCCTGATGGTGTGCCTTTCTATCTACTCTCGATTTCTCTGGGCTCACCCAAGGAGGGGGGATGAAAAAAAAAGTATCGACATTCCATAACCACCCGTATAGACTCCTGGGGTTTTTTTTTCCACAGGCCTCTTCCTTCTCTTTTTCTTTCGAACAATTATTTACGGCCTACACCCAATGGGGATGGTGGTGATTTTAAAAATGGATTTTCTTCTCTGTAGCTATCAACTCCTCTGCTACTCTATATTACTACTGGGCGCTTTTAATTGACTCTTTATTATAGAAATGACTATATGTTTATTTATGTTGAGAAAAAGGATTGAAATTCTGTTGGAAGTAGTCATCCCCACGAGGACGACCAAATCACACCAGTTTATATAGTTCTAAAAAGTATTTCCATTTCATACACGTGTTCTGTTACTTTATTCTCGACTAGTCTCCGATGCCCCCACCCCCTTCCCTTTCTCAGCCCATGTTGTATACCTAATATTGAAAAATTGGAGTGAAAGTTCGATCGCGCGGCTTCCCGAGAGGTAAACGAACCAACAAACTGACAGCCGATCCGCTCGAGTTGGCGGTCCCTCCGGGAAATCGCTGTAGTCACGCTTGTCTTTCACGCGGGGCTGATTAGGTACACATCGTACGTCAGCCAAGCAGGAAAGGGCGCACCAGAAGACAACGAGCCAACATCGAATACAACAAGTCATTGTTCCGCGTAGAGGCGGGGGCGGGGGGTAGGAGATGAAGAAAAATTACGAGCCGATGGGAGGAATAATTTCACGCGTGCGGGCTCTCGAGACGAGATAACCCACGTATAATACCATCAGCGGAAATGAAGGAAAACAAGTTCGACGCTGCAGGTGACGGAGTAATAAGCACGAAGGGGAGGAGGAGGGAGTTTTTTCTTCATCATCGAATCGGAATCGAAAGCCAAAAATAGACCACAGCTTGTCGCACGGCAGTGCGTAAATATACATATATATTTTGATTTGCAGGGGGTGGGGCAAAACAGAGCATATACATATACACGCAGAGGCGCGATTGCAAATTATTCGAGCCACTTGGGAAGCGATCTTTCCCCCCCCCGGAGACTCGAGAGAATAATCCATCGGCGGCGCATCAGCTTCTCCGTTAGTTACCGGAGGAAATCGAAACACCCCCCACCCCCCTTTTAACCCCGTAGGCCCAGCTTTTTCATTACTCGTCTCGAACACAATAGGCCCGTCCAGGGTAGGGGTCTTTTAATGAACTTTTTTAATTTAACCCTCAAAACTTGTTCTCCTTCGGCTCCTCTGGTTAACCCCCCACCCCTGTTTCACCGGCTGGTATTTGCGTGCGCGTTTTTTTTCCCTCCACCCGACGAGCTGTTGGGTTTAATTGGAGTTTGCTTCCAACCCTTTCAAGTCTGCTCGTGACTTTGTAATTACTGGCATTAGGGCGATCCTGATGCGTTAATTGTTAATTCGGAGGTAGAAGGGGGAGGGGGAGACTCAGTTTTCTTTTTATTTGTCTTTGTTTCGGGATCGAGCGACCGTAGCTCGGCTGATTGAGTTAACGTTTCCACCCGAACAGGGGAGCCGAACAAAACCAAAGTGTCGCTCTGTCGAATCGTTTGAAATAAACTTCTCGTCTCGTGCAAAAAAAATAAAAAATTAGTTTGCACGCGCCACTGTTGCCGGAGCAGCAACACTAGATCGACGTAAAATTGCGCCCCACGATGTCTATGGTACGGAGATAAGTAACTCCCGCCGGTGTCGGCGACGATGGTGAAGAGCAACAGGGTGCCCCGGAGGCGTGAATGCCAATTTCGTCCTTTTTTAAAGCTACTTGGTTCCCCTTCGCTCGCGGCTTTTTGAGCCCCAATTCGGTGCGTATACACTGTATACTATGTCGACGCCTAGGAAAATTTGGCTTTTTTCCTCCGGGCAACTTATCCAATTGTGGTCTTGAAAATGATTTGTCGATTCGAATTGAGAGTCGTGCGAACTGTCATTTATGCGTGAGCAGTGAGTGTGCTTTATGAAGTAAAAAAAAAAAAAAATTACTCCCCTACGTACACAACAGGCGTCGTTAGTATACAGCCAAAGCTCGGTTTTTCGTAAAAGCATTCGAGAGTCCTCAATAAGCATCGCTCATGTCTTTTATTTTGCCCTCGACACTTGTACCCTCTCGTACGGAGGCGCGACCCGCACGCGAGATTCATGGTTTCTAATAGAGTGACATACTTTCCAATCGATTCCTACTCTTTTGGCCACCCCCGGCAGGTGAAATTCTTCTTCCCATAATCAACCGTCAAGTGTTAAGTAGCGGGACTTTTTCCCTCCCCTTTGACAATAAATTAACGCCACAACATCAGATAAATAGTTATCCAAAGAAATCTCGAGTAGGTCGGTCTGACCACAACTGGTTTGTACTACTGAACGCCACGTTTGGCCCGCGGACGAACAAATAACTCCTTGTATATACCAAAGTATAGGTAGACTTGTTGATCAATTCAAACATCTGCACTCCTTTCTATACCCTTGCGTCTCGCAAACGCACACGGTTTACACGGTTTACGTCATGGTAATAACGGGAAGGGGGAGTTATATAGGCCGTGGCTCGCGTACATATATATATATATATATGTATGGCTGGCCTGCTTTTCTATCCGGCCGCCCGCGCCGAGCTCGCAGCGTGGGATAAACTAATCCCTGCCGGCGTACAACGGTGCTTTACCGGCCACCTTTTTGTCCCTCCCTCTTCCCCCACCCCCCACGTAATTAGATTTCGATTCGGTCTACCCCCCCCCCCTCTGCGCTATATATACTGTCTCTTTCTCTCTCTCTGTTGCAAGGACACCCGTCACGTTTGTGTCTAAATTAATGCGATCATCTGTGTGGACGTGGTTGGGTGCGGGCAAGCTTTACTCCCCAGTGCAACTATAGCCGAGCTTTTAGCCGATCTATGAAAAATGCGAAAAACAAAGGTGCCGATGAGATACCTGAAAAAAGCTTTTTATATATCTCGTGGCTGGCACGTGTGTTTTTACGATTAGCTCCCCCCCCCCCGAGTTTGCTTATTGCCTGCCGTTCTTCCGGATACATCATTTCGAGAGAGAGAGGGGGTGCTTACTCCCCTGTACAACCAATAAATACAACGAGCGAGTGTCTTCGGTCTATTACATTTGCGCTCGTTTGTCCTTTTCCGGCGATAACTCGCGGAATCCTCCCCCGGCTCCCCTTGTCGCCACATAAATCTCGAGAGGGGCAGGCGTGTCGTTTCTCCTTCGAAAATCAAGTCCATTACGCGCGATTGAAAAAGTCAACCCTACGCTTTTTTTTTTTTTTTTTTTTTTTTTTTTTTTTTTTTTTTTCCAACACGAGTACACAAGGGGGGGGGGTATCGTCACTTTGACTTGGCGACTCTTTGTGCGTGTGTATATATATTTACGTGTACAGCCATCCATAAAACGGGGGGGGGGGGACAATAGAATTTCATTAGCATCAGAATGCAGGCGCTACCTCCTCTCTCTTTCTCTCCTTTCGTGCGCGTTTTTCAGACACGCACACCCCCCGTGGACGCCTCTTTTATTTTTTACACGCTCCCCTCCGTTGTACTCTCACGGAATGGCTCATATCCCGCGTCCGATGCTCACAAACATAATAAAAAGGGGTGGCGGGGATTTGCTTCTTTTTAAAGCCGTGTACGCGCGGAGCTCATTTCCTCTCGGGATCTTTTAATCCATCGACCCGTCCTTTTTTTTCCCCTTCTTTTCAGCACGAGCGCAATAAAGCTCGGAAGTAAATCCCGTGATTTTCGATGATGGTTAATTCCCCCGAGGCTGGAAAGTAAAAAAGAAAATAAGTACAAGCTCAAATTTGTATATTGTCGGTACACCTCGGATGAGCTGTCGCTTGTTCCCCGAAAATTGCCGGCTGATGAGCTCCCGCTCCCGTGTAAATCCACTTTGTACCTTATTACCGTCTGGCCCGCGACCGAACCGTCATATTATACTTATTCCTCCGACAAACGGTTTAATTCGTTGGACTGATTTTCAAACGCGTTTCCTTCCCCAAAGTGAAAGCAATGAAACAACGTTTTATCGCGTGTAATTGTCCGTCGAAGGAATTTATTCGCGGGAGGCCGAATGAATATTCAGAGACGCGCGTCCTCGGAGGGGCTCACGCGACCCCCCACCGGCACGCCGGTCGATACTTCGCGTTGACTTAATATTTTTCGCGACAGCGCAACTACATACGGGCTTATCGAGATCGCGCCGTGTGACGAACGAGTCTCTCGCGGCTGGCGATTATAAGCTCGGCTTGTTTATTTCCAAACTTCTTGATTGGAATCAACGATACCGCAATCGGCTCGTTTGGCTAGCGGATCGTTCATTGCGATATTCTACCTTTGTCGCGATGTTAAAAATTATAGATTATACTTTTAAACAATTGTTATTGGGATAAATGATCGGTGTACAATCGTCACAGTAATTTTGGTTATCAGTTTTAGGCGCCTTCCTCGGTGGGTAAACCATGATTGTAAAATCTTTGTATTTCACACGCCTGTTCGAGTGGTTGATATACAACGTATAAAAATATTTACTTGCTGCCAAAAACAATAAAAATGATGAATCACCTTTTATGGGGATGAGCTTTTTCCTACGTTGAAGTACGAGTGTTACATAATGTAATACAAAATAGCCATTTATAAAAAAGTCAAATATTGAGTATAAGTTTCAGGAGATATTCAACATTATTTGTTAAGATTTTTTTCCGGATTCTCTGTACCGGTACCACGACAAAAATGAGACTGCCCAGAAAAAAATTCTCAAAAAATTTCCTTCACCATATTGCGCGTTTAAGCTGGAGTTACGCATCGGGAAAGAGGAGAGATGGAGTTTGTTTAGCTTTCAAAACGATATTTACGCGATACAACGCGTTCGCGGATGCATCGACGCTTCAGAAATTTACAATGTACATAGTACCCATTGATGGTAGATGAAATTGGAAACTCTGAGTACGACGAATCGAAAATCCATTTTTGCCATGGAGCCATTTTTGTAGAGTACTACGTGAAATTGCCCAAACATTCGGTATACGAGAAAATGAGTAAATTGGGATACTCCATTTGTTCCAAAAAAAAAAAAAAAAAAAAAAAAAATGGCCTTTCAAGGAGTGAAAAAACACAGAAAACCTATATACCCCGTGCTACCCTCGCGCCCCAAAGACTATTATCGAAAGCAGCGAGCCTCCACTGCCACACCGGCCTTCCGCGGCCCGATTGATTAGATTACTTTGGTATTGATTAAACGCGATTAGCCGGCTCCCCAGCACGCCCGGCAATTTACGGACTCTAAATCCTCGGCATCTGTTCCCGGCCTCGCTATCATACCGCGTGTACGTGTACAAGGCGACGCTGATGGATTTTTTTCCCCGATAATTCCTAAAGTGACCGCTCGTGGGCTCGTCAATTGGACTGAATCGCGAGACGTAAGTTGCATTTAAACATTTTATGCACAGTTTCGAATTTTTAAGATTGATTTTTGGCACAGTTCCACAAATAAATAATTCACGCTTGGGGTCTCAGTTACAGGCCCAAGTTACGCAGATTCATTGTAATTCGGGCAATACAATATAACTTTGCATCGAACGCGAACAAATCAACACATTAAGTACCTAATTTATTGAGGGAGAGGAGGAAGTACTAAATTATTCTTTCACATAATATTCTCGAGGGGGCGTTTCGCCGTTCCCTCCCTATGATTTAACTCGAATTACCAACACGTGGCAATGAAACTGTCCATCCGTATGTATATACACAAACGAGTTACTCCAATGCGATTCGCACGTACCTACTTGACGCTCGATTTCAAAAAAGCCCCTTCTAGTCCTCCGACGAAAATTCAAACCCACGGTGAGATACACACACACGGTGGGAGAGGGAGAAAGTATATATATATTTATGAACCGTACTTTTACGAGCTTTTTTTTCCAACTCCCCGATGTGGGTTACGCGCGATGGAAGATTGCCAAAGTGGCCTGCGAAAGGGCCCCCGTGAATCGCCCCGATCGATCTCCCTCCCCTACGGCTCGCATAGGCTGAAAAAAAAGCGAGAACCACTCGCGTGACTTTCCAAGGAATGCCGTTAGAATTTCAGCGTGTATACAGAAACACCGCGCTGAATGAACCGATCCCCGGGCATTGTAGGGTATGCATCGAAATCGTAACGCCCCTCGAAGTTGGCGACGCGGCAAATATAAACTGCCCAGACGCGCCGGCGTGAAAGTAAGGACGGAGCCCCTTACACGGAGGGGGGCGAGGGGGTGATTTTTTTCTTCTTCACAGTCTACGGGGCGAAAGAAAGGCGCCGCGAAACGACGCTCGTTAACGCCGAGGCGCCGATCTTAATTTATCCGTAAGGGCTTTTCAACTTCTTCTTCTTCTTTTTTTGTGGTTGTTATGATTGTTATTCTTTTTTCCACGTCGAGTTTATTAAATGTCCTCGCGAGAGAACAGCTGTACTGGGGGGGGGAGGAAAAAGTTTGAGGATCGATCGGATGGTATACAAGTACTCAACGAGCCATGAAGAAATCTTAGCGGGAGGAAAGACAGATTTATGTACTCGGTTGGCGTTTAAACTTTCCCACCGCGTGGCCAGATAATTGTTACGGGAAAGTAGCCCCTCGACGGATCTAACTTTGCTCGAGAGAGGCTCGATTGCGTAGCGCCGCGATTCAAGCGAGGCCAGCCTCTGTCCGCGAAACTCCAAACTCCCGAGCTCGAGATCGTGGTGGCCGGGCACAGGTGGAGTTTGCGAGCCGTCACCTCCGAGTGAAAAATATTACGCCCAGGCCTGCGTTTACCAACTGACACGCTTTGTCTCCCTCTTGGGTGAATTATTTACTCGAACTTTTGCTCGAGCAGAGTACATAGGCCACCTACTTTGGGAAAAACAAGAAGGATCTATTTAGAAATCAAAGTAGCGTTGTTTTTTGATTCCCCCCCCCCCCCCTCGGAATAATCTAACGAGCCCTTTTTTGAATCTTGGTTATCGATCTCGAGTCCATGGCTACGGGGTGCCGTTGAGGGAGTTGATTTTTCATTCTCAATCCGAAAATGTATAACTCGTGATTAAAGTACCCAACCATGTATATGTATAGAGAGGGGGGTCGTATATTAAGCATCGGGTGCAAACGCGGCCACGGAGCAAGTTTCAGGGCAAAGTTTTCGCAACAGCACGTGTAGGGTCTTACCCTCGAGTTCGTTCTAGGACGGGTAAATTGGAGCTTGGCTCCTATACTAAAAACCACTTCGACCGAGCTCATAAAAAATGTTTACTCCCCAAGCCCAACCCCCATCCGATATAGAAGCGAATCTGACGGGCGACGCGAAGGAGAGGAAAAATCAACCCTGGCGTCTCATCAGGGAAAAATAAACTTTTTTTTTTCTTTTTTTCCACACACCCCCCCCCCATGAGATAGAGTCCCCCTCGTTCGTTACTACGGGGTTTTCCGGTAAGGAAGAAATAGATTTTCATGTACGAGTTGCACCATATGACATAATATATACGTACACAGGTCGCAGCTCCCGGCCGGGGATCCACGGGTATACGTACATATATATATATGTATCGCTATAAAAACTCTCGCCAGTAAGACGGATAAGCTGCAACATATTTAACTATGCCACACAAAACTACTGTGTGTACATGCAGGTACATGTGAGCTCCGGCGCGGGTGCCATAGCAACAGGTTGCCCGCCGCTCCGGAAATTTCACGAGCGCCGATCTGCTGCGCCGACGCGCGTAGGTACATATATGTATATATAGGGTATTGGGTACCAAAGACTTTCGCTTTCTCCGGATCTGATCTCCCTCTGTTTTTGCTTCTCGTATCGGTTTCATTTCGGAGTTTGTTCTAAATTTTTTTCCGCATACGTATAGCTCGAGTAGGGTGTATTTCAGCGGGCTTGTAATTCCCTCTCTTCCACGCGTGACCCGGACGGAGGTAATTAAAAAAAAAAAAAAAAAGGGTTTCCTCCAGGAGTGCCGGTCAAGCTTTCTTTGTCCCTTTGGCTAAAAAAAAAAAAAAAAAAAAGAAAATCCTCATCACACGCGCCCCAGCGTGTTTGTAAAACACAATCACTCGCGCTTCGGTGAAGGCTCGCTTTCCTGTGTGTTTCCTTTTCAGCTCTCTACACTCGTTTGTGCTCGTCGCACTTTGCGTCATTCAAAAGGGATCGTTATTGCGTATCATGTACAAGTGTGCTTTCTCTCCGTCCAACTTTTCACTTCTCTCGCGTAGGTACATGTTTTGCACTCGAGGACAAAAAATAACCAAGCAGCTAAACGTGAATTTGGATTGAACCCTATGCGTGTAAGGAGGTCGCAGTTCAAGAGTCGCGGGGTTGTAATTGAAACGCAGGGCCGGGCAAAATCGAGTCGCTCGCGCGGTATGTTGGTGCTGTTAATCCGATGACCCTCGCGTCTATACGCGCAGCCGCTCCGTGTTGTATATTATGTGCGCGTACGAGCACGCGGTGACGGTGAATATCCAATAATTTTACGGGGGTGCAGGGGACGTTCCGATTAGAAAAATCATCGCGCAATGCGTCGCGCCACCGGATATTTCGGGGTTTTCAATCTATGCGCTTGTGCCCTCTCATCTGCACCAATATATTTGTATAATACGTCGATACAATCAGAGAAAAAACATCATGTAAATTGTAAAGAAATTCCAATCTGCTCTTCACTTAATCGGATTCGAGTTGGCAAAGTAGGAAAAACTTATTATATTGTTTAAACAGTGAGAATTATGGTTCGAAATGTAAAAATTACTATGCTGGAAAGTAAAATTTATTAACCGATAACCCTTGTAAGGTTTACTGTTTAAACTTTGCTGGAACTCCTCTGTAACTTTTATTATTATTTTTTCTCAGTATAGAGACAACGTAGCGTTCACCGAGCTCTTGGACGCTCTATTGGACTCTCTCTCTTTTTTTTTTTTTTATATGCATGCGTGTTCCACATGTCGTACAAATATGTGCACACCACTCGTTCCGCATGAAATCTGATATAAAATCAATGAAACAGCAAGGGTTGCGAGAGGGGCACTCCACTCCACCTAGTTTGCAAGTCGTTACGGCCCCCCGTATACGACAGCCGCGTGAAAGGAAAAGTCTATACATTACTCTCCGCGGCACGTATACACGCACTTTTAAACAATTATTACGTGTGCGGGTTTCATAGCGCACAGGGACGCGCGTACAGAGGACTGTTCGTGGGTAAATTGATTTCGCGCGCCGACGATCGATAACTTTGGCCCCATCGGGACGGAATACAGGCCACGACACGTATAGTTTATAGGCCACGTATTTTTTGTCCCAAGTTTGCGCAGTGCGTGTTTTTTTTTTTTTTTTTTCATCTCCAGTCATCTTGATTTATAACGCAAGAAAGGGTGCTCATACCTATAAGGTATCACATCATCAACGCTCGCGAGTATATCATCAAAACTTATCACAATAAAACGATAAATATCGACCGTTAGTGAGAATCACTATAGTACACAACGTGTAGTATTATTACGTGTGTACAACAAGTCCACCCATCATCACTTGTATGTACCAAAAAATTCAGCACTTCTAATTAACTCTCTAATATCATGGTAGATATACAATTACATTGTAATATGGTAACGCAACGCGTGTCAACGGTATACATAATATCGTATACACGCGGTACACAAGCAGACACCGCATTTCGACGTAAACACTCCCGCATCGTCACGCGATAATACGATTATATAATACGCCCATCTGTCAGCGCAGTACCTATACATATTGGATGTGTATATAATTATACATACACCACCAAATGAACCAGAGCGGAGCAACAGTGGTAGTTCGAATTCCGGAGGTTAATCCGGTCCTTCCGCGATGAATCATCGCGAAGCTGGAGCCAAAAGGGCTTTATATATATATATACGTAGGAGGGTAACGATTAATCGGAGAAGAGCATCAGCTGACGGTGGCGCGAAAACAATGGTCCGCCCCCTTTGTTGGGTGATACCCCAGCGCACCTGTATCATCGATCATCATCGCGACTCCGTCAAAGCTCACCTCCACGGCAAAGACATAATTATAACCGTCATTTTATCGCAGCTGAGAAGACCCCACTCCTAGTGTGTACATAAGTGTATACGCGTATCGGGTCATCATATATCATCGCTATACGCGGAGAAGGTCACGCACGGGGGGAAAGATTAACGCGAGATTTCGTACACTCCGACACTCGAGCGTCGCCGGAGCTGCATTATGGAGCCTCTCTCGACCTGCGGTTATTCTTCCGTCACGCCTCGAGAGATTAATACATACGGTTGATTAAGCAGATACCGCGAAACTATGGTAAATTCGGTATGTTCGACCGTGTTGAATAACGTTTAATAATGGAGGTGTGATTACCCCAGTGGTAATTAAAGTTTCAATATTTCGGTGATTGTAGGGACACGAGGTGTGTGCGTTACCGTACCCATGATTTACCGGTACACGTCAGTATAGGCAATAAGATATCTCACAGACGTAGACTCGGTAAACCGAGCGACTTTTTGTATACGAAAGACTCGAGTGCGACGAGGTAATTTCGGGCATGTGTAGGTGCTGTCTTTACCCCCTCGTCTCGAGGAGCCAATGTAAACGTGTGTACCTGTAGGTGTGCGGGCCGACGAGTTGATTACACGGGCGAATTTCGTGCCCAAGGATTTACGATCGCGGTCGCTTATCGATCTCCCCCTCAGCTCGGAACCCGCCGAGCTGAATTACCTTCCCCGCGTGTATACTTTCCCGGAGCGTCTTTCGTGCTGGAAAATGAACGGTTTAACCGTGCTATGAGCGCAGTAGAACAATAAAGAGGGATGGAAGAATGACGGTGCGTCAACTTTGGGCTAACTCGGTTGATGGCCGGGTAGATCACTTTTTTTTTTTTTTTTCATTTGATTGTATTTACGCGCTCACCGAAAGGTTGACGGAGGGAGGGATAAACATTTGGTTTTGTTTTCTCTGGAGCTCGACGGCGACGTCGGGGAGCACGTGATTCGTACCTTCAAAATAACACGATCGGTAGTAGCGCGTTCGGCACCCCGAGGTTGGATCAGCCGATCACGCGCTCCTGGAAGGAGAGGGATCGAGGGGGGGTTGTTTGGCCCGATTGATGCTCCGACGGGGCGAAAGTGTCGGGAAACAGAGACTACACTCGGCTGTCGATCGCCTCCCACGATTACAAAGTCTCATCCCAAAGCGCACTCGAGGCGGCTGATGAGAAGGTATATACACGCACGAACTGTGTGTCCGTATATAGCGGTACATTGCGTCAAGTGCGTGCCAGGAAATTGCCATCGTCGATGCTCGGTATAGTTTTGTCGTGCTTGTGTTTATTTCTTTGTTCGCCCGGCTATTTACGAGATATTGGATCTTCCCCCTTTGGGCCTCCCCACCCGTCAGTCATGGCAATTATTCGATCACGGACATTTGAAGACGCGTCCGCGAGACACTCGAGCTCGAGATCGGAAAGAAAGAAAGAAAAAAAAAAAAAAAAAGTCAATCGTGCAATTAACAAATTTGCATTGAAACCTTCTCTATTGAGGGGCCAATTGCAATTTCACCCCAACTTCGACTGAAACGGTTGGTCCGCTTCCTCCATCGATTAATTTTTCGAGCTAAAACTCTTTAATTGAAGCGAACTTTGCAACTTCAACACTGTGTATACCTACTGCCCTGAACTGTAGTCGCTCGGTATATATTTTGTAGTTATATATTTTGCATATCCCTTAGCTGGAGTCTGGAAGAAAATCAATATTGTGTATAAAAAAAAAAAAAAATTACGTTTCAGGATGCTGGGCAGCGTGGGAGGCCGGCACGTTTCGACGCGCCGGCGGGGCAGCAGTCCAATGGTGCGGGGACTGTCGGGCCTCGGCAGTTACGGGGCGGGCGGCCCGGAGGGCGCGGGTGGCCTGCCCGCCTCCGACGCGCCCAGGTACGCTAGACGCCGCACCGCAGTTACCACCAGCGACCACAAGAATTGCGCCCTCGTCCAGACCCGCCTCAAGCTCGGCGACATCATGTGAGTTTTCATGGACTCTCGCTTATTTACATACAATACGATTTCATACCCATTTCAATGCCTTTACACGCAATTCGTGATAGTTGTACGATCGTACAATTAAGGTAATCCACTGGAAACAAAAAAAAAGGGGGGGGGGAAGAATCGATTTCTTTTCATTCTTAAACGACCCTTTGTCGACTCGTGTGACTTATGTTGACACACATTGGCTGCTACATGAAATTGGTAAAAGTCATTGGAGTGCAATAGTTTCAATGCCGAATTAAAATTAAATACGACCAAAGTGGCGCTAAAGTATATTGGTCGGCGAAGGGTGAATATTAACGACCCTTCGCTCGAACGTAACGAAGGACAGAATAAGCGTATGTGTCGTTACAAATTATTTACCCTCCACCGAATGATTATACACCGTCCCACTGAGCCCCTTTTGTTGGGCGCGTGGCGGGACCCACGCGTGTTGCAAAATAGAAACACAAAACGTCGCCTCGGTCTCAACAAGTGTTATTCCTCGGTACGTATACCCTCTCTTTGCACCACAACCGTCGGTGAAGATATAAACGGTAGATGAGCAGGAAATGAGCTTTTAAGGAGCTTTGGTACCACCTCGTTTGCGGGGAAAGGGGTAGGGTGCGCTTCTACTTTACCGATATTTTTTTAAGTTGGTACGGGTATAATTTTTCTTACAGATAATAGTAAATCTAATACTTATTTCAAACTAGAAACAGTATCATAATTATCTGTGATTCCGATCTATTTTTTTTTTTTTAAAAAAGATGGCTCCCATAAGAGGCTATGTTATTCTTACATATTTTGGTGATCAAATACTCAAAAATGGGATGGTAAAAAATTTTGAAAAAATTCACGTGGGCTTAGATTCGTTAATAGTATATCATATTACAATTTCGTGCAATTCTGCGATTTCCTTGTTTCTCTACCAAACCTCCTTAAATCTTGTACGTGCCGTCGGTAAAACCCCCGAGTATATATATTGTACCGACACAGGGCAAATAACTTACCGACGGTACAGTAAAGCAAAAAGCTCTCTCGCGTGCCGAGCTTGTGCAAGCTCACCCGGTGGAGCTTTCCGTACGGGAAGAGCTTTTATCGACCAACACCGACTCGTGTACCGTTTGACCTACACCCCCGCTCGATCCAGTCCGCAGATGGCGCCGGTGTCCCCGTACTTACTCCTGTTTCGTGTATTCAAACCAATGTATTGTATGCATAAATATATGTAAATATCATTAAATGTATCCAGTAGTGTACTGGCATATGTATATTCAATACGACGCCAATAAATGAATTAAATAAAAAAAAAATCCTGTTTCGTGTTCTTTGCGCGCGACTATACTTACGGAGAGGCCCGGCCGATCCACGTACACACTGGAAAAAGCTGCACCTGTACTGAGTGTACCATATGTATATGCGAGACATGGTTCAGCAAAGCGTTTCCATCTCCCGTTTGTGATGATGTATGGATATGTACACCCACGGGGCAAAGGTATCGATTGTTCTTCGATTGTTTGACCACCTCCAGCAGAGGGAGGGCAGCCCTTATTTTTAGCTCGACCCGCTCGTCCACGCGATCATACACACCCTACGTGTACGTGCGTTGATCGCACCCCCCCTAACCCCTATATGGCGCGTCCAATCAGCTTTTTCTTCTCGATAATGTGCTCCCGTATATACATACACATATGCGCGCGTGTGACTGTATACGTATTGCAGTGTACCTACGGAGGAATTTTAACCCGAGTATAGGTATTGCCGTGCGTTGCACCCCCCCCCCCCACATTGAGGCTCTCTGTGTGTACTCGGCGTCGACGTTTAGTGCACCCCTGACGACGACGATCCATAAAGACGTCGGGACGGAACGATACCGTACCCTCCTCACCGCCGTCGTTGCTCTGGCTGCTTCTTTACGGGGGGTCGGGAGGGTGGAAAAAGAGAGGGAGAGGCCGAAAAATCAATTCCCCGCGACCAAAGCCTCCCTCCCTTTCAAACATCCTCTCTGGTCTTTTCTTTTTTTTTTTTTTTTTTTTTTTTCCATGGTGTAACATACACATGCCTACCGTGTGCTTGCGCGGAGATAAAATTATATATATATATATATACCTCTCTTGGGTCGTACTGGGGAGTACTTTTTCTGTGAGATCGAGAGCTAAACAATGGGAGGGAGGGAGGGAGTCTCGAGTATTGTATGAAAAGTTGATGAAAGCTAGGCAGAGAAAGGAAAAAATTGGAAAGAGCGCGTCTGAGAGTCGGCGGATATAGTGGCTCTCTCTCTCTCTCCGAGACTTTTATGATATATACAATGGTGCACGGGCAAGGTGTACGGAGCGGGGTGATGGGGGGGGGTGGCGCCCGCGAGAGGAAAAAAAAAATAACAACAAAAGACACGCATGTGCTTCTATATATGCGTTTATATGTATGTAGAGCTGATACTCTGCCTCCCGTGGATGGGTAACTGCAGCCATATACGTGGAGTATAAATATATATATATATATATATATATACACACACACACGCAAGGGGGAGGCAGGGCCGGCGCGGTGCTGGTGGTGCCTCCGCCACTACCGCTGCTGCCGTGAATCAATACCCGCATTGCGCGTGCCAGCTCTATTGCCCTCTCCCTCGCTCGCGCGCTTGCCTCGGAATAAGAGAGAGAGAGAGAGGGGGGAGGAGCTTTCGCAGCGCAAGCTCACCTCTTTTTCCTCCTCTACTTCGTGTCTTGAGCCTCTTCTTCGTCACTCTTTGCTCAATGCACCTGATATATTGAAAGGAGTGAATGCATGTTTCCCCCCCCCTTTTTCTTTAGAGTAACAGGGTTGCCGGGACTCGTTGCTGCTTTTCGGCTGTGCGTGGGTGCGCGAGTCAAGAGCGCGGAAAACGAAAGCAAGTTTTAATCGCTGTTTAGCATTTTTTTTTTTTTTTGTCGGAACCTCTATTTTTTTTTTTTTTTTCCTCGGAATTCACGGAAATCTTGCCGTTTTATGATTCTTTCAACTACAACTCTCAATCAGGTGGACTCGCTTTCATTGTGTCTCGATGCTGAGGGCGCATTAAAAAACATTTTTCAATTTATCCAAATCTCGAGAAGAGTAATTTCTCTGGGATATGTTGGATAAATTCAATCGACATAGCAATTTTAAAACAAGTAGGTAAAAGCCACATCAGATAAATGCAGCCGAATATTGCTGTTGTACATTGAATATATGAAAAAACAAGAAAATCAAAACGCTTGCATTATAAAAACCAATGGGGTGCTAAATTAAGCGAGACTAATAGTATCTGAACGATAAAAAAAAAAAAAAAAAAAAGAGGAGACAAGCGAGTAGTAATTATACAAGTGGTTGAACGAGAGAAAGGCTCGGTGGGGAGCTTTTTTGCCCCAATCTCTCGTGTTTTTCATTTATTCGTGGTAAATAGAGAAAAGTGCGATGCGAGCGATTGAAACAGGAGCGCGAGCCTCCTCTTTCGTGCCTCAGTTCCATTCGATACATGGGACGTCGAGTTCGTGACACACGAAAGGGCGGAATAATTATACCAACGACTGTCGTCGACGAATATGTCAATAAACCGACACGATATTTGTCCCCCTCCTCTCTCATATCAATATTTTAAAAAAAGAAGAAAATGACGTACCTTTTTTTTTTCTCTCTCTCGGGCTCCGGAATAATAAAAAAAAAAAGAAGAAAAAAAATTGCTGAAATCGCACCGATAGGATCCCGAGAGACTTTCAACCTACATAGGCCGAGATGGATTTCTTTTTCACTTCGTTCCTTCCTCCTTAAAAATCTGCAGCACGGTCCACACTTCCGTGGCGACAGCTCTACTTGGGTACTAGTCTGCAACGATCGCGATCCGGAAAACCCTTCGTTAACCAAAAGGGCGAAAAGTAAACCGGAATATAAAGAGAGAGAGAGCAGATGTACATCCGATGACGACTCCTCCCGGAAGCTTATTTGGCTGAGGGAGATGAGCTCTCAAGGACTCGTATCCCAGAAAAAACGTGGTCCCCGAGTGTTTTTGCCACGCGATTAAAAAATCGCTTCTCGAAGAGGAGAAGGGGGGGGGGTAAAAGGATGCGAGAGCCACTGCACCACGTTGTATATGTACATGCACCTACTAAAAAATACATTTTCTCATTTCCTCCGCTCGCGTTCCCTCGCGCGCGCCTGCACATGTACACATATCTTTCCACACGTGCATCCATCGTCATTATAATGTACCCGCCTGTCTCTTTAATTAAAGTCTTTTATTGCGCTCCAAACGATCGCGTAAATTCTCTCCGGAGGCGGGTAGTTCTCGTAAACACGAGGGCCTCCTCTACCCCGACCCTCTCTATACAGACACGCCACAGATCGCTGTCACGAGTACACCTATGGGCACGGATGAAATTTAATTCAAACAAGCTCGCGACGCCCTTCTAAATATAAAATCGCACCCATCACGCAAGGTATGATCCAACCATATACGAGCACTCGTTATTTTATCGTAAGCGTATATGGCGCATATATGCATATAAAAGAGGGCGGATACACACACACACACACAGAGAGAGACGAGGTCGACAACAGCTGATGCAGCAGCGGGGGCGAGTTCGCGCGGCCAGCCGTATAGCGCAATGTGCATCGGACTTACGAAGCCCCACGCGGTGGAAACGCGTTTCGGAGCTAAAAAAAAAAGAAGAGTACATGTATATATGTATATGCGTATCGCAGCGGAAATTTCACTGCAAAGACGCGCCGGCGTCCTATATTTTTCGAGCTTGACCTTTTTTTTTTTTTTTTTTTTTTACCATGGCGTGCAAATGGAAATCGCATTACCCGGGGAGGCGTTGTAATAAAACATGTTATCCGCAGATACAGCTAGCCTGCGACTGCCCTACAAATTGATTGGATCGGGCCAGCGATGCGCTCGGCGATTAGAACAGTTTAATTTAATTTTTTTTTTGTTTTCAGCTGCCCTCTCGCCGAGGATGAGTTTATTCAATTTCTGCGTGTGCGTACGAGCAGCTCTGATACGGCGTTTGAACGCGTGGGTCGGGCCTTTTTTTTTTTTTAATTCTACCTAAGCGCCGCGTGCGTGCAAAGTTATTTTTAGCCGTGAGCTTTCGAGGAAAGGGTGAAATTTTACCTACACGCGCCACGGAGCGATGAAAAATACGGAGTTACTTTTACAATTTTTTTACAGTGTTTCAAAATTGCATCACATGTAGGTAATACAGGTACTTTTCGTAAGGCTTTAGTGCAAAATAAAAGAAAGAAAACAAATATCCGATTAAATCCAAAATGGTGTATATGTATACAGCCCGAAAGGGTCATCCCACAGCGAGATTCGACAAAGCACACCCAATAACCCGGAGAGGAGGAGCTCGGTACGCGCGACACTACTCGACCTTCGGTTCCACAAAATCTTTTATTCGTATCATCCATGAAGTGGATGCATGTACCGCGTCAGCAACCTTTCAAAGTCAGGTGTCCGGATTAATCCGCTCTTTCCCCTCGACCCCCCCCCCCCTTATTTTCCATCCCTTTTCTCGCGTGTGCACGTGTGTGGAGGGTGTTATGAATTTCCAAAAGAGAATCCATCCCCCCAAAGGGTACGATCGGCGGGCAGACGCAAGCGGTCGAAAGGAGCCTTTGATCGATGTATCGGGTGATTCGATTAAAAAGAAAACTCGACTGCGCAAGCCTATAATCAAAGAAAATCCACGTACACATAGTTGTACATGTACACCTATCGGCCGAGCTGACAAAATCGAGTTGATTATTCTTTGCGTAGGATTATACATCGTTAGTACATTGTTTCATTATATTTCCAGTATCGTGGGAGCGCTAAGAGGTAAGTTTGGGGAAACAGGCGAAGCCTCGCTACTATTTACACACACACACACTTCACATTCGCGTACTCAAATTTTTAAATAGCAAAAAAAAAAAAACAAGTATTTATATCGATGTTGGATATAAGTATTGGCCTTTTTGTTCTCATTCAATGAGGCAGTGAGAAAAAAAAACGTATATTGACGTATATGATACTATAAAAATGGTGTTTTCATTCTCGCGCCTTTCCCCATGGCCCATGAGGGACACAAATGTCGGACATTGTCTCTTCGGGGTGCAATGTGCAATCGCAATCCCACGGAGCGTCACAGAGCTGCAAAATAGATTCCGTGAAAACGATATCCCTTTATAGCACCTTCCCTCTCTGCTCGGACAAAGTTGGCCCCGTTCACGTGGGCATATAGGAAAGACCGATGCAAGATGAAAGTGAAAAAAAATGTACATCAAACCTCTCACTCACGGGCTTAAGCGTCGGTGTCTTTCCTGTAAGGAACGGGGCGAACTTTGTCCGAGCGGAATAACAGATGGGCGGCCAATGGCTCTGATTGGCTCGATGTATCGCGCGCGCCTTCGGACTGCATCCTTATGGTGTTTTCGAGCGACTGCTCACGTGTTTTCTCTTTCCATCGCTGTGGTCTGGGAGAAAAAAATACTTACTTTTCGAGTGATCCTCAACGCTGTTGATATGTTCCCTGCTCAGCGGAAAATTTATGTATATATGTGTGGGTGTAGAAAGGGCTTCAGAATAATTTGAAAAAGTAGAATTGAACACATCAAACTTACCTGACCTTGTGTGATATATTTTCTGAGGATACGATAGACTTTGCTTTGGGACGTTTAAAATATATGTATCAACTTTTATTTTTTAATCACATTTTTTCATTTAAGTTACTTCGCAGCTACTGTGTTTACTTTAAGGGTTCATTGCTTTTATTCTTTTTCACAAAAAAATTGATAGTGATAATTTGATATCAAATATACAATTTATTCGAAAAATTTATTTTTGAAGGTTGAATACGTAGGTACACTAACCAAAAAATTACCAGTAACCTGTCATTTAATCAAGGGGGTCTCTTTNTGCTATGTGGTAACCTTGTGGTTTCGACAATACCCGATGTGTGTGGGACTAACCGGTACTTGTACTTATCGAACGAGGCACAGAAGAGCTACTGCACACGTCCGATCGTGACTCCGGCCAAACATCAACTGAATATTTAAGTTTTTGTTTTTCACGCATTTGCTACATGCTGCATGTTTTGGATGATTCAGGAAAAAATCTAATGGGAAAGATACTCGAAAAGCTGATTGGCTGAAACAAACAAAACAAACATTGGTTGGGACTACTTCCCATGGGCTTCTAAAGTATTAAACGGTCTCCAGATAATTGCTCGAAAGGAGACCCAACTGCTGTGACCTGCTACATTTAAAGTACAAAGATAATTTTATTTTTTTTGTATTGATTCATGTTTATTCTAAGACTAAGGGATCTAAAGCCACTAAAAAGCTAATGGTAAAGTCACCAATGGGCAGTATATTATTGTCGGGGTTCATAAGGTAGCTTTTCGTTATAAATGCCGGTATTTTAATTGAAAAACACGAAGGATTATAAGCACTTCCCACCTTTGAAACTGCCTCTTCATTCCTACTGTTTAGTAATGTTGCCTTATACAAAATGCCGTTATGACATACCATGTTGAGTAGTCCGCCAACCATCTTCATTTCCAAGTCAATGTTATCGTCAATTTCATTTGATAAGAGGTAAAGGGTCACCGTGTAAGACGAATTGGTTTTTATATCAAATCCTTCTCTAACAGTGTGATTCAGTTCCAATTCGAACGATGGAGATTCGACCACACCTTCCATCATTTCATTCATGGCAAAGAAATTCGTAATGCCCCATACAAACGACACCTTATCGTTGCGCGCTTCTACTTGCTCCATTAAATCCACCGGTGTTGCATTCGAATAATGTAACAAAATAACTGCCAGAATCGACAGCATGGCTGCTTTGTAGTGCTGCATCATTGGTTGCTGTGTGATAACCTTGTGGTTTTGACAATACCCGATGTGTGTGAGACTAACCGGTACTTGTACTTATCGAACGAGGCACAGAAGAGCTACTGCACACGTCCAATCGTGACTCCAGCCAAACATCAACTGTACACCGAAGTTTTTTTCCACGCGTTCGCTACTTGTTGCTTTTCTCGAATACTAAGGATGATTTAGGGGAGGATGCAGTGGAAACGATATTCGAGAAGCCGGTTGGCTGAAACGAACAAAACAAACATCGGTTGGAGCTGCTTTCCCATGGGATTCCAAAGTGTTCAACGGTCTCCGGATAATCTCTCGAAAGGAGACCCAACCTTTTTGACCTGCAATACGAGAAAATTTAGTAGCGGTGTAAAGTTAGGGCACGCAGCAATTTCATTGGCCACAAACCTGGAGGGGATAAAACGATATGCAACAGAGCCCATGGCGTCGATTGAGTGGAACCCAACTGTGTACTTGACGAGTGAAACAAATAATAATATTTTACATTAGAGACGTATTACAGTTAAGTAAATGGCCCCTGAATTCCATTAGCTAACTTAGCTACTGTAATTAATAATATGATATAGTTCGGTGTAATAGTTGATCTTTTCACCTGTATTTAGTATAAATATGTTAATTTTAAAAAAAATTTATTTCGGTAAATTTAATCACTAAAACAACACTATTTAATAATTCAGTCTACATTTACATGAATTACAAGTAACTAAAAAATTAAATACTTCCAGAGCTAATTGTTAAAATAAAATTACTTTACACGAACGGAAATTCAGTAATTCGTCACAGATTAAGTTGGAATTTAGATTTTGGTAAAGTAATGTGTTGTGAAAAATAGTCATCGTATGCATTTCTAGATTCTGTTACGTGCGGTACGATGAAGTATCTCCACTTGTAGTTGCTTACATACATTTACCATGATTTCCTGGAAAACAACGTAGGAAAAGACGACGTTGTTGATACACAACCTGCGCGTGGGACTCATTCTAGATTCTGTTACGTGCGGTACGATGAAGTATCTCCACTTGTAGTTGCTTACATACATTTACCATGATTTCCTGGAAAACAGCGTAGTAAGAAGATCAGCGTACTTGTGAGAGGGTGTGAAAAGGGACAGATGTTTCCTTAGTCGAAAATCCTCAAGAAGCAGAAAAATAAAAGAGATAACAGCTTATTGGGGAATTTCCGAATTTCCTGCGTTGTATAAGGAGCGGTCCCTTTGAGTATTTTTTAAAAGTATAACACCATTTGGTACATTTGCAAAATTGGAATACCTATTTCATTAGTTTTATTATACATTAACTTCATTCATCTAAAAATGTAGATTAAGAATATCATGGTCGCATGTAAAAGAAAACAATTTTTTGCCACAATATAAAGGTTTTAAAATTCAAGAAGTATTAGTTGAATACATCAAACTGACCAGAATTTTTATTTTTGTCATAATAGTATATTACGTACCTACCGTGGTACGTATACTTTTTTTCCTTACACCTCCGCCGAAAGTTTGTCACCACGGTTTTAGTTTTGTTAAAAATAAAGGCTTAAAGATCCAGTCAAAGATTTAGTGCGTTATGCATTATTGTTGATCGATCGATCGATCAGTCGCTCGAACGATACCACTTAAATGCACGTAGATGAGTGTACGTGTGTATAGGTATATCTAGATATGTGCGGTACGATGAAGTATCTCCACTTGTAGTTGCTTACATACATTTACCATGATTTCCTGGAAAACAACGTAGGAAAAGACGACGTTGTTGATACACAACCTGCGNAAAATAACTGCCAGAACATAATAAGAAAATAATTACTTGTCTAATTTTCATGTTGATGATAAAAAAAAATGTTTCTAAATGATATTCTAAAAAAACAAACATAATTTTATTTGATTTCGTATTGATGAACTTTCACTGAGACTCTAAGAACGTAAAATTTTGAGCAATAAACAGATTAATAAAAGATAGTGTAATAAATATTTAGTATAAATTGTTGCCATAAATTTTTCCAAACTTTTTTTATCATTTAATGAATCCTCTTGCTGGTATCTTGACGCTTTTTACAGTCCTTGAAGGCTTTTGAATCAGTTGAGACGTCGAACGCAATGTCAGCAACAATAGTTAACTTATCATCGGGTAGGAGGTCATTCTTTGGATTCATGACAAAATCTTTCGTTACAAAATTTGCTAGTACAATTGTATTTGACCGACTGTTAGTGTTACAACCAATCTTCGATATAACTGTTTCATTCATTCTATTTATCAATGATATCTTGATTAAAAAAATTTTGGACGCTTCCAAGAAGAGAGCAGACATATAATTGTGATGCAGCTTCATTTCCACGTCGATGCTATCATCAGTTGCAGTTCCTTTAAGGCGCAATTTCAATTTGAAATTATAAGCCAACATCATATGGAATCCTTCCATAATATACTGTTGAAATTTTATTACAAAATTTGGAGACTCGATCGTATCATTGACTGCACTCAAATCGCTGAAATTCGGAATGGTCCACGAACGTGTCGTCTTATCACCACTTGTTACATCCTCCATTTTATCCATCGGCGTTGCCCTCGAACAATGGAACAAAATAACTGCCAGAATCGACAGAATGACTGCTTCGTAGTGCTGCATCATTGGTTGCTATGTGGTAACCTTGTGGTTTCGACAATACCCGATGTGTGTGGGACTAACCGGTACTTGTACTTATCGAACGAGGCACAGAAGAGCTACTGCACACGTCCGATCGTGACTCCGGCCAAACATCAACTGAATATTTAAGTTTTTGTTTTTCACGCATTTGCTACATGCTGCATGTTTTGGATGATTCGGGAAAAAATCTAATGGGAAAGATACTCGAAAAGCTGATTGGCTGAAACAAACAAAACAAACATTGGTTGGGACTACTTCCCATGGGCTTCTTTAAAGATACGGTTTTCACCACAGTTAAAAAAATTTTCCAATTCAAAATTTTGCACGTATCAATTTATTAATAGTTTTATGTGCTCAAATTGTCAAGACAGTTCCACAGCAAAATAGTGATAAAATAAAAATTCCTCAAAAATAATTGCTAATACCAGTGAGTAAAACACATTTGAATATTGTACGTAAGAGACATATCACAATAAAGTGGATGGCCCCTGAATTCCATTAGCTAACTTAGCTACTGTAATTAATAATATGATATAGTTCGGTGTAATAGTTGATCTTTTCACCTGTATTTAGTATAANAATGAATCCTCTTGCTGGTATCTTGACGCTTTTTACAGTCCTTGAAGGCTTTTGAATCAGTTGAGACGTCGAACGCAATGTCAGCAACAATAGTTAACTTATCATCGGGTAGGAGGTCATTCTTTGGATTCATGACAAAATCTTTCGTTACAAAATTTGCTAGTACAATTGTATTTGACCGACTGTTAGTGTTACAACCAATCTTCGATATAACTGTTTCATTCATTCTATTTATCAATGATATCTTGATTAAAAAAATTTTGGACGCTTCCAAGAAGAGAGCAGACATATAATTGTGATGCAGCTTCATTTCCACGTCGATGCTATCATCAGTTGCAGTTCCTTTAAGGCGCAATTTCAATTTGAAATTATAAGCCAACATCATATGGAATCCTTCCATAATATACTGTTGAAATTTTATTACAAAATTTGGAGACTCGATCGTATCATTGACTGCACTCAAATCGCTGAAATTCGGAATGGTCCACGAACGTGTCGCCTTATCACCACTTGTTACATCCTCCATTTTATCCATCGGCGTTGCCCTCGAACAATGGAACAAAATAACTGCCAGAATCGACAGAATGACTGCTTCGTAGTGCTGCATCATTGGTTGCTATGTGGTAACCTTGTGGTTTCGACAATACCCGATGTGTGTGGGACTAACCGGTACTTGTACTTATCGAACGAGGCACAGAAGAGCTACTGCACACGTCCGATCGTGACTCCGGCCAAACATCAACTGAATATTTAAGTTTTTGTTTTTCACGCATTTGCTACATGCTGCATGTTTTGGATGATTCAGGAAAAAATCTAATGGGAAAGATACTCGAAAAGCTGATTGGCTGAAACAAACAAAACAAACATTGGTTGGGACTACTTCCCATGGGCTTCTAAAGTATTCAACGGTCTCCAGATAATTGCTCGAAAGGAGACCCAACTGCTGTGACCTGCTACATGTAGAGTTAAGGTCAGCAGTTTTGTACAATTATTTCTAGAAATACCACAGTCGCTAATATTACAAAAAGTAATAGTATTTATCAGTTATTAGCCTGTTAACAAGCTGAGAATTTTTTTTAATAGTCAAAAAAGTTTAGTATTCATTTGCTCAAAACAAAAAATTATTCATTCTGTCGAATTATGGAATACCTGTTTTTAGATTAATTTAGATTTTGGTAAAGTAATGTGTTGTGAAAAATAGTCATCGTATGCATTTCTAGATTCTGTTACGTGCGGTACGATGAAGTATCTCCACTTGTAGTTGCTTACATACATTTACCATGATTTCCTGGAAAACAACGTAGGAAAAGACGACGTTGTTGATACACAACCTGCGCGTGGGACTCATAAAAGCTATTTTGTAGGCTTGGGAGAAAGTTTGAAAAGGGACAGATGTTTCCTTAGTCGAAAATCCGCAAGAAGAAGAAAAATAGAAGAGATAACATTTTATTGGAGAATTTACGAACTTCCGGCGTCGTATAGAGGAGCGGCCTTTTGAGTATTTTTGACAAGTGGAGCACCAATTCTACTAGTATCAAATTGGAATACCTAAATAATTAATTTTATTGTGCTTTCCCTTTATTTGCAAATGTATGGATTTAGTTCTATTTAATTTTAAACTATTTTTAAAAATTAACCCGACATACATTTAAGGATTGTAAACATCTCTTGGCAGGACTGATATGATGCTTTTTCTAGCTCAAAATCGGGTCAGATGGAACGAACTTTCGGCGGAGGTGTAAGGAAAATTAATTTTTCTTACGTCACATGAAATTGATAATTTTTTTTAAATTTTATTTCAAATATACAATTTATTATAAAAAGTTATTTGAATAGGTTGACTATGCACACTAACAAAGTGATTTAAATAGAGCAACAACAGCATATATTTTGCTAAAAAGTATGAGTAACGGGATATTGAATTAAGGGTCTCTCGTTACTAAAAATATATTCTAAGTACTTACAAGGTTCTTAGCAAAAAAGTTCATAACATCTTTACATGGAAAAATAGTAGTGATTTTAATGGTAGTTGGTATAATTAAATCACAATATTTAAAACAAAAATCAATTTTTATTTTCTATAAGCAAATACAATAATCAAGTTTACTTATACTATGTGGTGTTAAGGAATTTCAATACTCATTATTCTAATTTTATTCCAAGATTACAGTACAAAAATAATAAATTGTATGATTTTCATGTATATCATACAAAAAAAAAAAAAATATTTCTTAATAATATTTTTAGATACAAAGATAATTATATTTTATTTCGTATCTATTGATTTTCACTGAGACCTCAAGAACGTAAAAATTTCAAGCAGAAAACAATTTAATGTGTTACAGTGGGGTATTAAATAATAAATTGAATGTAAAATGTTGCCCAACTTAATTTGCAAATATCATTTCATAAACTCCTTCACAGATATTTAGATGTTGTTTACAGTCGTTAGAGGAGTTGGTACTTGTTTGTGATATCAAAAGTGATTTCAAAAACAATGGTTAACTTATCATCAAGCAGGAGGTCATTTTTTGGATTCATGACAAAGTTTTTCGTTACAAAATTCGGCAATGCAATCGAATCAAATGGAAGTTCAGTATTATTTGCCATCTTTGTCACTATCATTTCTTTCTTACTGTTTAGCAACGATGCTCTAATTGAAATGTTATTGTTATATGCAACACTAAGTAGTCTATCATGCAGCTTCATTTCCAAGTCGATGCTATCACCAATTGGATTTCCCGTAAGGTGCATTTTAAATTTCAGAATATAGGTCAATTTAATATCAAATCCTTCAATAATAGTGTAGTTTAACCTTATTATAAATTTTGGAGACTCGATCGTATCATTGACTGCACTCAAATCGCTGAAATTCGGAATGGTCCACGAACGTGTCGTCTTATCACCACTTGTTACATCCTCCATTTTATCCATCGGCGTTGCCCTCGAACAATGGAACAAAATAACTGCCAGAATCGACAGAATGACTGCTTCGTAGTGCTGCATCATTGGTTGCTATGTGGTAACCTTGTGGTTTCGACAATACCCGATGTGTGTGGGACTAACCGGTACTTGTACTTATCGAACGAGGCACAGAAGAGCTACTGCACACGTCCGATCGTGACTCCGGCCAAACATCAACTGAATATTTAAGTTTTTGTTTTTCACGCATTTGCTACATGCTGCATGTTTTGGATGATTCGGGAAAAAATCTAATGGGAAAGATACTCGAAAAGCTGATTGGCTGAAACAAACAAAACAAACATTGGTTGGGACTACTTCCCATGGGCTTCTAAAGTATTCAACGGTCTCCAGATAATTGCTCGAAAGGAGACCCAACTGCTGTGACCTGCTACATGTAGAGTTAAGGTCAGCAGTTTTGTACAATTATTTCTAGAAATACCACAGTCGCTAATATTACAAAAAGTAATAGTATTTATCAGTTATTAGCCTGTTAACAAGCTGAGAATTTTTTTTAATAGTCAAAAAAGTTTAGTATTCATTTGCTCAAAACAAAAAATTATTCATTCTGTCGAATTATGGAATACCTGTTTTTAGATTTAAAAAATATTAGATTTAATAAAAATTGTTTTTACTGTAATTTAAAATCACGCACAAACCCTTTTATACTTAGAGTTTTATTTGTTCAAACTGATATAGACTGTTTTACGGCAAAACAGTGATAAAACAAAAAAATAAATTCCTTAAAAAACAATTGCAGATGATATTTTTTTTTTTTTTTTTTTAAATTAAGGTAACTTTCTTTAACTTTAAATTACGATTTGATAGTATTTTTTTCTATGCAAACACTGGTTTGTGCTAATATATAAGTAAAAATCTATAAATATTTATGTATACGTTTTTAATTGATTTAAAAAACAGCGTGACATTTTTTTCAAAAAAAAATTTTGGTCAGATCACGCTATTTTGACTTTTTACTAAGAGTAGAATCTTAAACACTCGGTTATTATCCTTTGAAGTGGATTGGATTAAAAGAGTTACCAATAACGAGACAGCCTTGAAAAAACTAAAACTA
>NW_019379535.1:663417-691873 GCF_000648655.2 Copidosoma floridanum | reverse complement strand
GTGGTATACAGGGAAATAACCAAAAATGGGGGAGAAAAATAGTTTTTACGCACAAGGCATATAGGTATATATATATATAATTATATCAACACGACTGTCGGATGATGACTCGACTGGCGCCGAGGCGCTGGACAAAACGGGAGGCCAGAAATTGGGCCACGGAGCACCAGCCGGATGAAACGGAAAATGGAGCAGGCAAGATAAAAAGCCCACCCCCCGCCACTCACGACACTTTGGTCGCCCAGCATCCCAACTCCCCTTCTTTTCATCTCCCACGCCATGGGAGTTCTCTCTCTCTCTCTCTGTCCTGCGATATGCTCCCGCATCAGGCTCTGTATGTATATGTAACCCGTATACGCATCGCAGGACGTATATATATGTGGAAGGAGTGGGTCGAGGGCCCGAGGAAGCCTTTTGGCCTCCGATGGGGTTCAGCTGAACTTGCGCTCGTACGCGATACGCGACTGCTCTTTTTGCCACTACGCGGGTATATGAGATTTCTAGTTCAATCAACAAGAACTGAATAAATTTACACGAATTACATGTGACTAAAAATTTAAAGACTTTCATTGCAAATCATTAAAAATAAATACGATCTTAACTCGGCTCAACACTAACAGAAATTCAACGATTTATCAGAGATTTGGACAAAGTAATGTGTTGCAAAAAATAGTCGTCGAGTTTTGCTCAATAGGGTTCGATGAATTCTCTTCACTTGTGGTTGTTTACTTAAATTTACCATAAAGTTGCTGACAAACAGTGTAGGAAAAGATTCACACGAGTTCAAAAGACGAGCCTCCTCCGACCCGCGCGTGGGACTCATAAAAGCTATTTTGTAGGCTTGGGAGAAAGTTTGAAAAGGGACAGATGTTTCCTTAGTCGAAAATCCGCAAGAAGAAGAAAAATAGAAGAGATAACATTTTATTGGAGAATTTACGAACTTCCGGCGTCGTATAGAGGAGCGGCCTTTTGAGTATTTTTGACAAGTGGAGCACCAATTCTACTAGTATCAAATTGGAATACCTAAATAATTAATTTTATTGTGCTTTCCCTTTATTTGCAAATGTATGGATTTAGTTCTATTTAATTTTAAACTATTTTTAAAAATTAACCCGACATACATTTAAGGATTGTAAACATCTCTAAGCAAGCCTTAATATATCCCACAAAATTTACTAATACTTTTTAAAGAACTTCTGTTTTGTAAAGAATACAATTTTTTTCCGCGGTAGAAAGGCTTAGAAATTCTTTAAAAAAAGTATTAATTCAACACATCAAACATACCTGATCTTTTATTTTTGTAAATTTTCCGGGAATTATATGTACCACGTAGAGCCCCTACCCACTTGGCATTTCAAGCTCAAAATTAACTTCCTTCGCCAAAGTTTTACGCGTTTGCTCCAATGAATATTTGATTTATATGTATATCATACGCATTACGGGTTAACCGAGATATCGTTTTTTTATGTGCTAAATTTTGTCAACTGACACCGCGTGTATCTGCATAGCTGGTATAATCAATTTTTGGAAAACGGATGATTTTTTTTTTTCAACTTTGTAGGTACGAGAATTTCTGGCAAGTAGCAAGACGATGGGAACAATTTTTTTGGTCCCAACAAACATATTTTTCCCAACTTCTAAATGAAGTACGCGCCAAAATGTGATTCGCTCCAATAAGCCCCCAATATATAACACCCGTACCGCAACCGAGTGGACTGTAGGTACAGTAAGTACATTAGTAGCCACAGTCGCTCTCGATTTTTTTTTTTTTTCTTTTCCCTCACACGGAGGTGTGCGCGTGTATCGCGAGACATTGAGTAAACAGGCGCGCCTTTGACCTCTACGGGATTACAACCGCAAATCCTTCCGTTGCCCCGTACGGCTCGATTAATTTTACCGCGTATTGAATCAGCGCAAGCTCGCGTGTTTTTTTTTTTTCTACTTCACTACTGCGAGTAACAGTCGCGTCGTTGAGCTTTTTTTTCGTCCCACAACGCGTCTACGGGTATATCCGCAGTGAAATTCATCTCATTTTTATCGACAGGAAATTCCATAAAGTATATCATCCGTGAAACGTATGTTATGTACTACCCAAAAAACTTTACTTTCCTCTCGCATACACAAAAACAAAAAAAAAAACACGCCGACGGACGCTCTAGTTGACGCGGGGGCTTTCGAAATGTTTATCCCCGAGGTTCCCTTGCCAAGAGGGAGCTTCCACCTCTGCTCCCGTTTTGCACTCTCGCCCCGATTTGTCGTCCAAAACACACTAGTTTTTTTTTTTTTCAAAAGACAAGGGCTCCGTGCTTCCGAGTTGGGTGCTTAGGAAAAACAAGCGCTGCGCCTCTTCGTTCTGATTCTTTGTGCACCAGTTAGCACACCTACGCGTATATATAGTCATCAACTTGAGTTTTAGTGAGGTGTATAAGGTACAGAGGAGCCAGCGAAGCGCGAAAAACGCGTGACGCGCGAACGAGACGAGACAAAAAGAGCGTCGTGCTTTTCGTAAGCCTCTGGGTCGGCCGTGCAACGGGCACAGGTAAGCGCAGCCGGCCCACTTTTGAACTCGAGGCCCTTTGGTGCTGCAGCATACGTAATATACATATATATGTGTGCAACAATATACGGCCAGACAATGCAAAGGTACGGGTATTGACGGCAGGAGCCCGAACAAAGGGGCGAGCTCTCTCGACGTCACTCGCGAGATTCCATGTATAGAGACCCGCTCGGCTTGAACCTACTGCGCACAACCATCAGTTATATGAGCGTATCGCGCGATGATCATGATGATGATTTTTCCGGCTCGCCGAGCTAAAGAAAACCGAGTGCCCGGTAACTACCTACGGTACAAGTTTTTCGAGCTGTCGTAGATAGTCGGGAGAGCATCTTCCTTTCCCCCCCCCCCTTGTACCTATTTATTTGTGAAAAAAAAAAAAATCTCTGGTTTGCAGAATAATCTCACAAAAGAGCTTCTTACCGAATTTCTATCTCACGAGTGCTTCTCAAGATATTTTCAATTGACTATTTGTGTGTATTTTGGCTCAACCGCAGAGTTTGTTTGTTAAAATTTTCAATAAAGTACTTTTGTCTTTGCATTCACGTGCTTATAATCTCGTAGCACAGTTTTTCAGGACACACCACCGTGCAGAGGACCAAGAGCAGTCAAGTAAAACCATGTGGTGAGAAGTTGAGATTCAAGAGGTATAGAATCGATGAATTTCCCTGACTCCGGATCATCCGCGCTACGAAAACTCGCCGCGCGCTCTTTTATTTATACTTTGCCCAGGAGTGTATATATATATATATATATATGCATCTACAGACGTGCAGCTATTAGGAGCTGCTGCGAAGGATGAGATGGGAAAAATAAGCGATTAAAAATAGACAAGAGAGAGATTGGACTAAATATCAAAATCGTTGGTTAGACGGTGTCAACTATAACTAAATCTCCTTAAAAAAAAAGAGAAGAGCTATGAAAAAAAAAAAAAAAAGTAAAATTATTACGCAGCTGTGCTTTCTCGATGGGTAAACATACTTTCATCTATCCCTGCAAAAGCGCAAACACCCACATAGACAGAGAGAGAAAGAGAAATTTACGATGGATAAAGAAGGGGTCGCGCACCGCATGAAAATAAGATCCATCCTCCTTCCCCCCTTGGCCAAATACGAGAAGTCAGCCACTGCACTCATCCTCCGTCTCTTTTGGTACACAAACATATACATACACGCGGTATATATACGTACCTCACATACACGATCGAAAAAAAAAAAAAAAAAAAAATGGGGGAGAAAAATAGTTTTTACGCACAAGGCATATAGGTATATATATATATAATTATATCAACACGACTGTCGGATGATGACTCGACTGGCGCCGAGGCGCTGGACAAAACGGGAGGCCAGAAATTGGGCCACGGAGCACCAGCCGGATGAAACGGAAAATGGAGCAGGCAAGATAAAAAGCCCACCCCCCGCCACTCACGACACTTTGGTCGCCCAGCATCCCAACTCCCCTTCTTTTCATCTCCCACGCCATGGGAGTTCTCTCTCTCTCTCTCTGTCCTGCGATATGCTCCCGCATCAGGCTCTGTATGTATATGTAACCCGTATACGCATCGCAGGACGTATATATATGTGGAAGGAGTGGGTCGAGGGCCCGAGGAAGCCTTTTGGCCTCCGATGGGGTTCAGCTGAACTTGCGCTCGTACGCGATACGCGACTGCTCTTTTTGCCACTACGCGGGTATATAGTCAAGGGCTGAAGATCCGATGGTTGGGTACGACGAGAGACAGAGGAAAAGTGGACGAGAGGAGAGATTTAACATCAGAGTATACTGTTAACATGTGGTATTGCCTCACGTGTAGGGTTTTTTTTTTTTTTTTATTTACGGTGAAAAACAAGGATTAGATAGGTAAAATTTAAACTCAAAAAAAGGGGGGGCTCATCCAGGATTACATACACATACGTTGACTTATTTCTCTCTGTCCTTTTAGGTGGCGAGTCCCGCATTCTCATACCAGCCGGCGTAACGAAAGGATTATTTTGGTGAATCTACAGCTTCGAAATAAGACACGCGCGTCCACTCGGAAAAAGTATAAAGAGCCCGTCGGCTCGTGTGAAATCGAAAGAGAGGGAGAGAGCGCGTGCATGCAGGGTTTAAGGGGGGGGGGGTGAGAAAAACTGGCGTGGATGATCGAGGGCCGTTTCAAGTTCAGCCCGAAGAGAGCCGGAGCTGCAAGAACAACGTCCCTTTCTCGGTCGTGGCGGCTGGAGTCACGGAGTTGTGTTTTCAAGGGGTATCGGCTTTTTTTCCCCTCCCATTCGGTCGCTGTATGGAAACGATCGTGGCAGTGGAATTTTCGGCGATGCGTTGATTTAGGACTTTCTTGCTCTCTCGAGTGTGGTTTCGATAGGTGTAGTCGTCGGAAGAGCATATATAATTCATTATGTAACCGAGAGGGATTTTTTTTTTCCCATCTTCCAGCTTGGTTTTTTTGGATGTAACGAAGGCTTGCCTTGGGATAAATTCGACGACACGTCTAGTTTTTTGTTTCATAAATTGCCTGATGCACATTTTTCAAGCGCATATACATGTCAAATTGTAGTAAATAAAAGGATTGTGGTTTTGTTGAATGATGCTCCCCATTACATTTAGACCCGATATTCAAAATTATAGCTGCGGCCGATGCGCTTATGGCGATAATATCAATGTGTCCAAGAGATTAAGAAGACACAAGTTTTATCGATTTCCAAATTTGGTACTCTTCGTTGTAAACGGCCGCTTCAAAAATTTGTAGATCCCAAAGGGTTGCCTCACTCGTATGTACCATTATAAATACATTGCCCAGCAACTTTCATACATGTAGATGGTTGCCGTGTATTTTTTTGTACCATATGATGTCCCAAAGTGAAGAAAATAAACGGAGAAAGAGAAAAAGTTAAGCTCTTCATACCCCTCGGAGCAATGCCTCGACCTATTAAATAGACGTATAAAATTAAATGAAAATTGTAAGACAAACGTGTTAATTTTCAGCTTTGAACCGATTGCTTGTACATAATAATATGTGTAAACTAATGCATGAGCGCATCAGTAGGCAAAACACCCAACAAAAGCTCATACGAGTCCTCCTCGGCAGCTGACGTTGAAATTAGCGCGGTAGCGCTTTTATTGTCCACGCCGCTCCATACGAGACGGGAGAAAGGAAGGAAAAGAAGAAGGAGAGGGGGCAGCCTTTGTCGCCCCAACTTTTCAATCGCCGCTACATCTTATATACTTTCTCGTATCATCTTCTTTTTTCTTCCCCCCTCGCATATATAGGATGAGCGAAAAGAGGCCGGAAAAGACTCGGGTCGAGTATAATTACGAAAAACGGCGATTATAGGACAACACTCACCGAAGTAAACGAGCCAACCGGGGCGAGAATAGTATAGAGGAGGGGGGGGGGGATCGGATAAAGAAAACGAGGATATGACTCTTGGTCTTTAAAGTGGGCCATGAGATATATAATATTCCCGCCGAGCCGAGGGAGGCTGGCCTCTCACACATATACATAGCCTTATACAAAGCGCGAGTCCCTCTCTTTCATATCTCGGAGAAGAAAAGCCAAAAGTGACGAGGAGGAAGATAAACTCCCTTTATTCTTTCTCGGCCCCAGAAAATTTCAGCTCACCGATTCACAATCGTGCAATGATAACAGTATAACGTCTAATGCTCGAACGACTCGCGAGCTGCTCCGTTAATTGGATCAAAGTAGAGCTTCGATTATACACGGAGTATATTTTATATTGTCGTTCGACCCACCGGCGCACTTCGATGACTATATTAATTTACGTGGCCGTTGTTGGGCTACCGGTGTACAGTTCTACAATGGCGTAATGACCGAGGTACAGCAAATTAAATCGACTTTTCACTTTTAATAGGTACACTCGCGTTTTCGCGCCGGTGATAAGTTTTTCTCGGAGCGTCTCCGATCCAATCGGCGATATCGGAGGTGACCCGGATTCGACCCAAAGGGGAAAAAATAAACATGGGATCGCGAAGCCGTACCCGTTTTACCGTTGGATTGATAAGAATCAAAATAATCCAGTCGGGGGGGGGGGAGGGGCGCTTTGGGCACCTGCTGTTGAAGTATTCAGGGCGAACGGGCAGGATGAGGGGAAAAGCAAAGGGCGCCTCGGTTTTCATTATTAAATCGTGAAGCGTGTACTTTACAGGGTGGTATACAGGGAAATAACCTGATGTCTTCGGTACCGGTACCACATGGACATGCTCATACGAGAGATGACATTATTACAGGGGCACGGGTACACGTAGGGACCAAGCAAGTACCGGCAGCCCGTGAAAATAGCTCCAAAGGCGGAAAAAAAAGCCATCCCCGTGATTATCGCGCGAGCGATACTCCATATATACGCAATTGGCGCGTGCTCCTCTGTATGAGTGCAGTGCAACCAAGTATTACAGTAGCGCGTAAAACTCGAGACAAGTAACGCAGCGAGCTTGCAGGTGTCGTGTTGGTGTATGGAAGAGGCCTGAAAGTACGATGATGATGATGATGATGATGATGATACACGTACCGATCGCGTACAGGTGTAGGTATATATATACTCTCCTCTGGGTTGCACTGTATAGACCGGGCGAGCAAGCACGCGGAGGGTGGGAGGGGCTGCTCCACAGTGCAGATATAGGAGCGAGGGGTAGGCGGGGGAGGGGTGGCGAGCGGCGCGGGGGTCACGGAGTGCGCTGACCTACTGTTCCACATTCGGGCCGAGCGCTCCGCGCCTAGTAGCTGCTCCTCGCCAAAGTTCGAAAAGGTTGGGGCGAACCCAGAAACCTACAAGTCAGCTCCCACCCCACCCCCACTTGGCTCTCTCTCTCTCTCTTATTATTATTATAAATCCCCTTTTGACTCTACCCCGTTCGCATACATCTGTATGAATATGTATATATCTGTGCTATATACTCATCCTCTTGGATATCATACTTACTTTACTATTCTCTCTTTCTTTCTCTTGGAGGAGATGATAGTTGCTGTGATTGTTGAGAAAAAACAAAAAAAGCTATATAAGCAACGGGATGGGAAATCTTTTGGATCACGGCACGGGATTTTTATACCAATGTGGAGTGCGCGGACTACAAGACTTTTCGGCCACGCTATCGCCCACCTCTTTAGCCTTTATTCCTCTGCGTACATCGAAAAGAGAGTCATCGTACGCGGTAAAACCAGCCCTGCCACCCTTTTTTTTTTTTTCTCGTTTTTTCACGAATAGCGTGGTGGACGCAGCCAATAGGGATGAGGGCGGAAAAATACGACGAAAGTCGTCGCTCGGGTTGACGTAGCGCTTCGAAAAAAATTAATGGCTGGATAAAATTGTCCTTATACAGCCGTAGAGGGTCCGGCGCTCTTGGGGGAGCAACTACATACAGCAACAAAATCTACGCCGTAGGTGGGGAGACGCCGACATCAACGGCGCAAGGACCTATCGTCCCGGTAATGGCCGGTTGGAGGTACAAAGTGTGCCGTGCGTAATTGCATTTACTTTACATTTTAACGACACGTAGCTATTTTGGCCCATTGGGGTATTGCGATGTAATTATATACTGCAGGACAGCCTTTTGTTGTTACATCCAATTGTTAATTTTCACGATATTTCCTTGTTTTTTCGATTTATCTTCAACAAATATACGTATAGCAAAATGGTGCTATTCAAAAGGTGTCTTGGATGCCACTTGTCCTCTCACTCTCTCTGGGATGTTGGATTAAAATGCGACCATACATAATACGTTCGAATGCTGCGGTGATACTTTGTGTAAAGCGACATAACGAGACGAGCCTTTGGAAAGACTTACAAAGCTGATGGAGGGAAAAAAAAAACAACGACAATAGAGCAAAAACGGAGTACTTGTATAAATACACGTACAAAAAGTACGTCGCACGTTTTCAACGCTGTAGTCATTTACGCCGGAATCCCGAAACTAATTTAACAAGTTTGACAATTACCGGGAGAGTAAGCGGCGGCAAATGGGAGGGACCGCGAAAGCACCAAAGTAATTAATTGCAGCGCGGGTCGCGCCTAGCCTCGTTTCCGATAATAAAATAGTAATGGTCATAACAACAACGCGATCATTCAATCGGTATGTATTATTGAAAGTACGAAAAAAAAAAAAAAAAAAAAAAAAAGATCGTAAACACAGCGCGTCTTATTTGCTCCATCTCTGACTCTCGCAAGTGGCCGAATACACGCATGTACGTTATATCCGTATGCGACACTATTAATTTTCTGGACGAGCAAAAAGCGTTTTATATTCAATACGCAGATCTTCGAAAGGAGCCAAAAGCACTCCGAAAGTCAGTGTACACAGGAGTTGAAAAAAAAAAAAAAAAAAAAAAAAAAAGCGAAAGCAAGTGAGTCAAAAATCCCCCCGGAGCAACGAACTATCGGCTCGCAAATGCGTGCAAACAGCTCGAAAACGTATACAGTTTCCCCCGTAAAAAATAAAAAGAGAAAGAAGCAAAGACACAAGAAGAGACGTTATTGTTCTCCCAGCAGCTGCAATAAAAAAAAAAAAAAAAAAANAAAAAAAAAAAAAAAAAAAAAAAAAAAAAAAAAAAAAAAAAAAAAAAAAAAAAAAAAAGATTCAGTACACAAGGTAGCCCGTACGATCATCATCATCATCATCACCAAATCGTAAGTATATGGGGAGCAGGCCCGAGCGGAGGTAGACACGGTCCTGGGGGTGGCGACCGCGCGCGCAGCACGTGCGAGGAGGACGAGCAGCGGACGGGAGCCAGAGAGCCCCTATACATATTATATACAAGGGTATAAGCACGTATGGCAGCTAGGGCGCAAACTCGCGCGTAAAGAGGGACTGGGGTGTGGAGCTGCGTCAGGGGAGGGGAGGGAAAAGCCGAGAGCACAGTCGAGCGAGCGTCCGGCTCTGGTGTAGGCGACGAGCGTGGCGTACGTACAATATAAACATACACAAGCGTAACTAGCACGAGTTCGATGCGCTGTGCGAGCAGTAGTCGTCGTGGTTTTGCATCAGGTGCTGGTTAAACGAGATAGTCGCGGTGCCGCATCAACTGTCACGTATACGAAAGAGCCAAAAGAGGGTTAGCAGTAGAGCGAGTCCGCGAGTACGTCAGACAGCAGAGAGAGAGGGGGTACAGCCGTGTGGCGGGCGAAATGACGAGCACCAGCGCTGGCCCAGGAACGCCGAGGTCCTCCGACTGATTGGTCCTCGGATGTGCCGTCCAAGAGGTAAAACTCCTCGAGGGGAAACGAGACGCGCAGAAGCAGCCAGTGTCGGCGGCGGCGACGGCGTGGTGACCGCTTGTATGGTGGTTCGTAGCGCGTAGCTGTCACTGGATAAACACCGGACCAGTAGCCTCACGAGCCCTTTGCTCGAGCTGGCCCGAAAGCAAAAGATTGGCGACCAAAGCCCCTCGTCGCCGTCGCCGTCGTCCTCGTCCTTCGCATCAGCCCGAGGTGGTGCTGGTGGTGGTGCCAATTGTACAGTGCCGTGGTGGTCAGGATTACACGGCCATCGTCATCGTTATATCGTCATATCCCGTGGATGCGGTGCACGAGAGCAGCAGAGGGCCCCCCAGCTCGCGAGTGTGTGTGTGTGTGTGGGTGCGTGCGTGCGTGCATCGTATGTGCGGTGCATGAGCTCGCGTAACGGGCCGTTGTTGACGCCACCCGTGCCGTCGCTGCTCCTCGACAAGTCGACGTAAGACGAGAAAGGAGGTGAGGTGGTGCTGATAGTGGCGAGGGGTGTCACTGCACGGCTGTGGATACCAAGTGGGCCAGAGGCTCGAGCGCATGTAGGAACATGGCCTCATCCAGCCCCTGCCTCCCACTAGAGGTGAGTTTTAGTACTCCCCGGTTGACTCTGGGTACAATAACAAGGGAGAGCCCCAAACAACAACCCGTCAACATACACCACGTAGCGCCATTGGCACGTACGTCTGACCATACGTATCTGTATCTACTTGGGGTGGTAGTAGCTATAGTAGTACAACACAACAACCGATGTATAATAATATCGTGTCCCATATACCATGCGCACTCGCATGATGGTAATACACGGTGCAGGGCAGAGGGAAGGGGGGGGGGTAGCTACTGCAGAGATGGGTTGTGTAGTGGTGGTGTGAGATATACGTATACGTAACCTTATGCACCACCCATACACGCGCTTTCCCCGTGATGCTCCCTTGCGCTCGCGGCTGACCTGCGAGCTTGCCTGCCTGGTTATAATATACCTACGCCTCGGGGGGAGAGAACGAGGCGACCTGATTCCACGGGGGACGCGGGTCGTCCGCGACTTTGGCCCTTTTTACGGACCACCGAGCGCGAGGGTGGCTAATAACTGTTACCTATTGTCTGCGTATACGGGTATACTCGTAGGTGTACGAAAAAAAGGACACATATTTTTTAAAAATTAAAAATTACCACCACCATACGTTAAGCGAGGCTTTTAGAAAATCACCTATAACCGTACACAGCTTATATTTTCGTGTAATTTATGGACTTTATTTTTTTCTTCTTCCCACTTCGCGTGATCCTCCCTCGATTGTCCGGTACAACCTCTTTTCGTTGCCGTGTGTATGCTCCATGCTGGACTTTGTTTCCACTACAATACATAATATACATACATACTAGTGGATCATCCTCTTTTGAAGCCTTTTGCAGGGATGGCTTTGGTTATCTCGCATTGATTGATGCATCGCTGATGATTCGTTCGATTTCAATGGCAAATCAACAAATAACGAAGCTTTAAATATTATNAAGTTTTGGTCAGTTATTGTAATCTAACGTTTTTTCTCATCAAACAATCGTGTAAGATATTTAAAAATAAACCAAACTACATTCATTTTTTTAGCTACAGTAATTATTTAAATGTAAGTAAAAATTACAACCTCAGATTAGTCAAATCTGTGAATGAAATCACAATATTATCCCATTAAAGTAAAATTATCTTATTAAAAAAAAAAACTCTTATGGAATGTGCGAAAATAGAAAATGTTGTTTTTTCGTACTGTATGAAATAAGATCATGTTAAGAATTTAATTAAAATTACAAATTAGGGAATTGTTCTATGAATCTTAATGAAATACTTAACTTAAATGCATGAATAAAAAAAACTGTTTAGTTGTTAAAAATGAGACTGTTTAACGTATGGAGATATTTAAAAAAATGTCATTATTTAAATATTCACTAAGTAAAATGAATGTATGTATAAGAATATTTTTTATGAATAATAAGACAACCTGCTTGAGAAAATCATGAAATTGTCAAGAGGTACGACAACCTCAAAAAGGTATGACAATTATTGTTCCCCAGCCATTGTAACAATATGAAAAAGTAATCCTTCTGAGTCCTGAATCATTGACATCGGTTGAAAAGTCTGAGATCACATACATGTGAGCACACGAATACACATAAAATTTTATTAAGGAAGGAGAGAGAGTTAGAAGGGGTAAAATAGTTGAAAGACGGCTCGCTTCTATACCTACATTAGCGTATTCATCTTCACTTGGGAGAATCAAAGTTTACTAAATAAATATTTAATTTGCCACTTAAACTGAAACTGAATGTTAAAAAACTCGAATCCAATGTTCTATCAACAGCAGCTAATTCAAAGATTCTAAATATTAATGGTTGCGAAGTATGCCTATGTTTACGAATCCTAACACTTTCTTCGAATGTCATGTACTATTATTTATAAAGCCTTGCATTATCAATGTACTCTTAATTTTCCGAAATTTTAATTTTTTTTTTATTAATTGTAGCTTTACCAACTGCATCAAACCATTATTCATAACTCGTATTTTCTTACATTTTTAACGCACCAGCTTCCATAATTTTGTCCAAAAAAATAAAATAAAATTTTCACATTCTGAAAATTCACCCCTACCCGCAAATGTGATACAATACCTTGTTTTAGCACAAAGCTAATAAATTACAATGTTTTTTTATCGTGCAGCTGAGATAATACTTTGTTCCTTCCAGGGTGACGACATAGTAGGCGCGTGTGTGTGACACCGCGAGAATAAATGGACGTGTATAAAGGCGTTAGCCATTTCACTGGTGCTCAGCCGCCAGAACTGCTCGAAAGTGTAAATCAAGGGCAGCAATTTATTTCCCGATTATAGTTCGAATCGCACATGATGGCTGAATTTATTTCAATGTACCTCGTTACAATTTTTTTTTTTTTTTTCCCAAGTACAGTTAAAAATTGATTCATCACCCGAAATTTTAAAACAGTCGTTTAATCTGCAATGACAAACATATCTCTCAGGCCTTCAATAAGTACAGTAATAAAAAATTAATATCTGTACTAATGACAAAACGTCACGATACCTCTATTTTTCCCTGTATCAATTCAAAACCACCACTTTTTTCGTCATAAACACATTTTACACATGTTACCTTATTTTTCGCACAAACACGAAAATATTTGTTAATTGTACGCCGTTGACCCCGCGATACATCACGAAATCAGATTCCAACTCGTGGCTCTTGAACTTGTTATCGCGCACGCTGAATAAAAATAGGAGAAAAAAAAGGGGGGGCTACGGGGCAGTTATCTCCGACGCCCCTGGTGGCCGAAATTTATCGTCGAGCTTTCGTGTACAGCCACACGTCCGGCACTGTACACGCGCGCACTGGTTGGCCGTGAGATCTGATTTCGGAGAAATACCGGTCGTCACCCGAGAACCAACCACAGTCGGGGGGAAAAGAAGCACACCCACACACAGGTGTGTACACGCGCACCAATAAAAAGAAAAAAAAAAAATCAGTCCCTGAAATCAATGCGCCAACACAAGAGCGCACTCGACTCTTTTTTTTGTCCTCTCTCCCCCCCATCCCTCTTGATCGCTCGTATCGAGGCATCAGCATATTTATGAGTACACGGGCGACCAAGTGGAGGAGGCACTGTTTACCCGTCATCGAAAAATGTCCTCGGGGCAGTGAGCGCGATATACACACACCGTGGAAGTGCGTTTCATCGGATTCAATCAGAAATTCACGTATAGTCTCGACGAAAGAGGGACGGGGCAGAGGCTTAAGGGCCACTGGTCGCTTCGCGGAGGGTATGCAAATTTTCAGCCACACACTGTACCGTTGGGCTTGATTCGGAAGCATCTCCATATTCCAAGTGAATTTAGCGCGCCTCGGATGTATAAGGTATTTACACCAGCGGTAACATCGCACCCCCACCCTACGAAATCGGCGGTATATAACGGATACCCGTGTGTACCGTGCACTTGGACTGCCGAACGTTGCTCTATACACGTATACAGGTACTGGTTGTTGCTGGGCTCTGCTGTGCATCGTTTCCACATCTAATTTGAATTTTGAATGAGAACTTCCGATCGATCCCACGGAGAGGCTCTAGCCACGTGGGGAGGGGAGGTGAGGCAGTTTCGCTCTCGTATTTTCCGCGAGGGTGCTTCTTCCGTGTGTACTCTTATTGTACTGGGGCGCACGTTATTTCCCGCATTGAAATTTTCTATAACTCTCGTGTATATGCCCTTCGACGTGAAATTAAGATTTCAATACGTATATATGTATACGTCATCCGGTGAGCTATAGATATATATATTAAAAAGTGAGGCTCGTTTCATTTTCAATACACAGCGGGTACGAAGTTTTCAGCTTTTTATAAACAACCTTTTGGACTCGCGGTTGCGAGAATCTCCGAGTATTATTACCTAAAGTTACACCGTGAATAAGTTTTTTGATTTTGAAGGCTATTTGAAGGACTCGTTAAATTGGATTGATTTTGGGGGAGGGGAATAAGATTGGCGGAACGAAATCTTGATTTTACGATAGGCATGCCGATTTCCACGATCAAAAGCAGTAAAAGTACACAAGGGCCACACATCGGTAGTAACTTTAACACACGTGCACGTACCTAATAAGTATATATATATATACAATATGTATAGGTAAATAAAGGTAAGTCGGAGTTCAGAGGGTATAGGTATAGCAACATACACGTGGCCGAACGCGCAGGTTCGTTGACATATATATTCGGTCGATCGCCTACGTGTACTACATGTACGCTTATACACTTTATACACTTGCTCGCCCGCTCGGCACGCCGCGGCCATTATTGTTCCGTGCGCCCAGATAATACACGTATAGGGTAATACGTACAGACGAGCGAGCGAGCTTGATTATCACCGCACTTTTCGAATTTTTCGACATCGCGCGTCTTATTTGCCGATTGTCAATATTGCATCAAAAGCACCTTTCATGCAGTTCACTGACTCGCATGTACGTACATAAATACATTTGTTTATTTGTGCAGTATTATACCTATACGTGTATCGTAATGCATTAAGCTCTCGTTCATGTCTATACTTAGATATACGTGCCACGTGTGCTCGATTTACACTCTCTCCCTCTCTGTACGGACACGTGTACGTCGTGTTACATGCTTAACAGTAATTTTCGCGTTTCAACATTATTCATATGTATCTTTTCATGGGGGGAGAGCTTGTTTTTCTTTCAATCGATATATGCCTCGTTTGTCGACTCAACAAAGGAGCAGCTCGAATAAAAATATACAGCCCCCCCCGGCTGGGTCTCACCTGCCTAGCTTCCACGGAAATACATCGGAGCCTTCCACATACGGGGGGCACTCGATCGACCGAGTCCAAGTGTCTGCGTCGAGAAATCATATTTTTCCACCCACCGGCAACTGTCTTTGCTGATTCACCGTAGAAAAGATGAAAATGACAAGTGCATCCTCCTGCCATAGTCCTAGAAAAGAAACGGCATGCATATCTAAGAGTCGCTAAGAGGGAACGGGACGAAAGTGCACCCACAGCGGGCAGGCCATTTGTTTTCCCCGGTTGCAGTCGCTGGGTCGTAGCGTAATAATAAAAACAAATTGATTTCGCGGGGTATCATGGAAGGTGGGAGGGGGGGGGGCTCACACGACTCCACCCGATACGCATCAATTTTTCATCGGAGGGGCATAACTCTTCCGTGTATACATAAATATACGAATGCGAAACAGGTGTAGGGGAGGGGGTCGAAGTTGTGCTTTATATGCGCGTTGTCTTTTAATCCAGACAGTCTCGTTACAGCGAGATTTATAGCGTCGATCCATCGCTCGACATTACGGAGATGGGTTTTACCTTCAACGCTCGCTCGTGCTCTTCGTTGTACGAGCACTTGTAATTAATTTTTACCCCACGCACGCGGCTACTGTGGTGCTTGCGTCCTCTGTACCAGCAGCTTCCTACCGCGTGTACACGTGTTCTACCTACGCGACGCGTATAGTATAGATTTATATATATATATACGTCACGATCAAACTACCAAATTGTAAGCGCCCCGTGTTGATTATTTTCACTATATTAATTATTAGTGGGTGCGTGTATTTTTTTGCTCTTTGGTTTCGAGAAACTTTGTACGGCGTACGGTCCGTTTCTCGGGTCAACGGAGCTTTACTGGCGCCACGTATATAAGAACTCGTTGCGCTTGCGATAATCATACTTTTTCCTACGAGCGATTTAACCCTCATAGGACACGTTGCGCTCTTGCGAAAAGTGTATTTTACGTATAAACCTCGATAACGTGATTTAAAACCTGCTTCTTCACTCGATTTCGTTGTTTACGACTGTAGTTTCAGGTCAGAGACGTTTAGTGCCGTGAGCAGTGCATTAGTTACCTATTTAGGATGAATTTTAAGCAAGCAAAGCTGGAGGAACACCAAATCAAATGAAAGGTTATTCATTCGAAAAGTGCTACATTCATTTTATACATAGATATATATATATATATATCTGTAGTGTCTTTTTCACTTTTTCGAATGAAAAATAAATGGGCCATATTTATTTATGATTCTGGTGTGGGATTGCAAACTCTGTTTTGTGAAACTTTTGTCTTTCACACGCCAGAACAATATACCCATGCAAAGTTGGTTGCCTTGCGTTACGGTTAATGTGTCTTCTCGGGCATAAAGAGATACCTACTTGCGTTGTGCTTTTTAAACTTACGGACCATTAATAATATTGAATATAAAAAAAAAACTTACTTGATATACATTTCGTTAAATGCACTTTGTACAAAATACAGCAAAATGTTGTAAAGTATTACTTTCTCAACCTCCAACGAGCAAATTACTGTTTTGTTTCAAAAAAAGTTTGCGCTATAAGGTATGGTATACTATGTACGGTAATTCAATAATTTTGAACAAACGATGTACAACAATGTACGTAAAATGTTGCCGCGTTTGGCTAGTGCTCGGTTTGGTTGTACAACACACATAATCTCGCGTTGTTTAATAAACTTTTTGTTTCTCCCAGTCACAATTCACAAGTAATATTTATTGCCACTCTTTATGAAATTCATCCGAATCGGATTTAACCAACTGTATCACGGATAAAAGGCTTCGTCCAAAATCGCCGTCCTACGTGATTAAGCGACAGTTTGAATTGCGCGACCAGAGCATTTCCAATCTCATTTAAAAGGCCAAATTTATAATAAAAAGAGGCTTTTCGAAAGATTATTTGATTTCTCGGAAAAAAAAAAAAAAAAAAAAAATACATACAGTACCAAAACAGTATCGTTTCAACAAAATCTTTTGGAGCGCACTTGTATCGAACGTCGATCGGCTAGAGTTCCACACAGGGGGCATCAGCTGCCACCTGAAACAGCCCCACCTGAGAGTAAAAGATCCGCTAAACGAACCCCTTGATACATTATTTGTTTTTCCCTTCCCACAAAACCATTGGCTCCGTAAACACTGACGGAGACGAAGGTCCTCCAAACGTTCACTCGCAACCAAGAGCCCCGGAGCGTGTAAGGAGCAGCACGAGAGCGTAGACAAAGGACCGGGGTATATACATGTACTACGTGCAGACACCCAAGGAGGAGCGCGGCTAAGCGCGCGTCGTCCCGATCAATCAGCGAGGCCGAATCGATCCGCGCGCACTTAATCACAGAGAACGCCTCCTTACCATAGTGTGATCTAATTAGCGTGTCTCGTCGAGCATACCTCTACCTATACATATATATGTACCTACACAAAGACGCATCTCGGTAATAGGCGTTAATCATTTTATTGGTCCGAGTCGTCGCCGCACATGCACTGTCCCGTGCTGTTTTGGGCCGCGTCAGCTGTAACGTTGAGTTTGAGTGTACCTGTATACATGCAGCGCGAGTGAAGCCCCGGGATACGAGATGACGAAGCTATATCTGTATAGCCGGGCGCTACCGTCTCGATCTGTTTGGGACTCGCTCCAATGTGATCGTTGTCATCGCCCGCATCGCGCGTTGTTTTTTTTGGAGGTTCGTTGAGGTAAGCCTGACGGTGATCGCTGCTCATAATATATACTTGTAACGAGGAACATGTGAGGCGTTTTTTAGGTACAGTCAATCGCGTTATCGGATATAAAAAAAAAAAAAGAAGAAAATATATGCCGAGCACAGTGGTTTCCCAAAAATCCATCCGCGAACGGGGTGTACCGATTTTGGTGGTGAAATGAACTCCATCCGGGATTTTCGACAGTCGGGTGAGTGGGGAAGCTATATGCCAGTAATTTGTATAGGAAAAGCCACGTGTATCAAAGCCATAGCAGTACAGCCTGCAAATGTATAGCGTGCGCGTGAAAGGGGGTCGCTCGTGTGCTTGGCAGCAGCACATGGAAATCTTCGGAGAGGTGACGGACGATTGGCTGACCGACTGTTTTGCGCAGGTTAGGGCTCGATGGGCGAGCGAGTGGGAGGAGGAAAGGAGGGCAGTATCGCCGGCTGGCAATTGCGGCCGGAGGGCGCTAAGGGTGGGGTATAGTCGCTCCGCTATACGTGTACCGGGGGAGTATAAGGGCGGCATGAATGAACGATCGATAGACATATAGCTTGCGCCCCTCTGGACGCCCGACTCCCTTTGCTCTCTCTTTCTTTTTCTTCCTTTCCGAACGCATACTTTCGGGGCGGACCTGTGTCTGACTGTGTCTCGGCTGTTTCTACTGGTGGCCCTTTTTTTTCATCAAATTATTTTACCTTTAGCCTTCACGTTTCATTTCTACTTTACCGTACGTCAGGTCTCTTGGGTAACCCTTGATTCTAAAGTAACAATGTACAAAGTTCCTGCAGGATAAATCAAAGCTGGTGTCGCTAATATGAAATCAGTGATGTGTATCAACTTTTTATCCAATCGAAATGCATCCATCGAGTGAAAATCTTGCTTCAAAGAAATGAAAGATAATTACAATCTCGAGTGATCGTTGGTGCATTTTTTACTGTTTTTTTAACAATGATAATGTATCATGACCATATAATACACTTAAAATGTACATGTGAAATGGGATTGTGGTTGCCTGAGGTGATCACATGAAATCTCCATCGTAATTTTTTGTACGGGCCTTTATCTGCACTTACACTTTGAACATCAACATGATCAAAGTCATTCAAGTACAATTGTTTATCAACGGACTTCTAGTAGGGTCCAACCATTATCACCCAAATGATTCATTCCAAGACTTTTGTCATTTTGGCTTTCTTGCTCTGTAATTTTTGTTTTCTCTCGGCCTATTACCACCGATATACGCTACAACATAATCTGCACGTAAATACACGGGAGCGAAGGTAACCATGGAGGCTAAAAGAGGGGAGAGCCAGAGGGGACGTCATCCCAAGCTTATTTTATTTTTTCTGTTATCGAGATCTCCGACCTCAATCGCTGCCTAACGAACCGTAAGCAAATTACTTATCGTATGATGTAGTATTAGTCGTCTCGCGGGAAAATAGTAATTTTTATCATAGTTTTCGTATAGTTGAAACGCAGAACGACCAAAATATGCAAAGTGCGCGTGTATTGATGTGCAGAACAGCAGCGCAGGCTCGTTTGCATTTTTGTCAAGTTCTTTGCTCCCAGTGCATAGTTACTGGGAACTAAAGCATGGAGGATTATAAATTCACTTGGAAAAGAAGCTGACCGGTGTATATACCTAATAAGTGTAAAGTTTTAAGTAACAACTTTTAGCTAAAATTTTTTTTTTTTTTTTTTGAGTTGGTACAGTTTAAGAAAGTATGAAACATTTCCACTGTTTACAAGTCAAGGAAGTGACCTTTTTTTAATACTTCCAAGATTTAAATAAACTGAAAAATAACAGCAACTAACCCCGGAGTTCTCTACGCGTGGAGCATAATGGGCGCGTCTGATGATAGAGCCGCTACAATGAGGGTGTCTTTTCAAAATTCTAGAGAAGCAAACGAGGCTGGTGCGCTCTACTTGCTCGCCGGTACTCTTTAATCTGTTCTACTGTCATCTAACTGACTCATTGTTGCCACGCTCCTCTAATGACAGGGAAATTTTTATTACATCGTGAAATTCAATCCACGTCTCGGTATTCAAAATCTTTAATTCAATGAGGAAAATCGAGCAAAAAAAGGGGAGACGTGTAACGGATAAAAAAAAATTTAGTGTTATTGTTTTACAAAAATTAAAAAAAGTAAATGGAAGACAACATAACGAGTAAACGAATAAGTAAAATATAAGTAGTTAAAAGACTGTTTTGAAAAAGATATTTTCAAGATTTTTTTTCTAAGCACTTTAATGAAAATACTGTATTTTGAAATAAGGTAGTTCGAGTCCTGTGTTTTCAAATGCTCACAAAATACCACGTTTTGAATAAAAGTCAACAGACAACGATGATAATAAATACCAATCGATAAAATCGTTAAACCTAATAAACTAATAAAAATTTACGAAAACAATTCTACTAATGAGGACCTGAGCTATACTTGTATTAATAATAAAGATGTCACATATGAGCCATTATTTTATTTATAAACGACTATTTAACGGTACATCCAATTCTCGTTTTAATAAAAAACTTACATTTCGTAAACATGAAACTACAGCTCATAACCCGCAGACAATACAGAACGGCTTGATAATAGTGCCTCCAATCCACGAAATCCTTTTGTATGAAAAATTTTTTCTACAATATTTTATACAAAAAAAATTTTTTTTTTCACTAGTACCATTTTTCTACATGACTACATAAATCTTATTTAGTCTTCCTTCAAGCCATGAATCAATATGCGAAAATGTCTGGCGACGAAACGTACCGTTAAAAACATAAGTCACTTCGTCCAACAATCGTCCCTCAGAAGCAACATAATAAAGTGACATAGCGTGCATTTTTACCATAGCTATACTTTAAAACCCACCACGTGTCTATTTCGCTTTTGTTGCGAAGGTCAGGGAAAAAAATGCTCGGCTATTGAAACAAAAACCGATTCTCCATCCGTTCGACTTTGAAAGGTAGCGGAGCATCGGCGCTATTGCTCGTTGCCCGTGAATTCAACAAAACACCGATACGCTCTTATAAGTCTGAATCAATGAGCAGTTGGTTTTTCATTGCTACACCTTTCAAATCCGAGACAAATGTTTACTTGTACTCGCCAACCGTTCCTTGGAACCCAAGATTTGACCTATTAATCCACAAAAAAAACTGATCTTCCAGTCAAACACCCTACGACCTCGATATTCGACTCCTCTCCACGTAATCTTAAAAATCATCGATTTATCACACAGTACGAGCGCGATGGTTTATTAATTTCCATCACCCTCTCGAGCATCGGAAATCACGTTGACATAATAGTCATCCGTGCGGGGAATGGTAAAAATATTGTAAATTCGAGTTAATGTTTAATTATACGCCTGGTAACGCGCATTAATCTCTACAGCACTGCGTAACGCGCACCTATACTTTCAAGTCGCCCCCCTTTTTTTGTTATCCCTTCGTCTTCTTTTTTGCTATTCGGAGAAAGGACTTTTTTTACGTTGGGGGGGGGGGAAATGGTGTTGGAGGAAGGGCATTTGTCTTTTTGGCTCGGGTGGCATCTCTGCGTCGGCATTACTTGGCAAGCTTGATCCGCGACGTCCAGTCGCCAAAGCTTAATCTCGACTATTGACGAGGCCGTGGGAGCCTCTTCACCTCTTCCATCCGCTTCGAGACACCCTCTCTACTCTCACTCGTGGCCTTGACGTTTTATTACGCGGAAAATGAGTTGAACACCTCCCCCTTGCCGGTGATGTTGCTTCTGCTCTCGGCATTTTAAAAAAAAACCCAGAATGTGGATCTGAAATTTTTAGTAAAATTTTCGGGATTCTGGGTTTTCCATCTTTGTTGGTCTATTACTGGTTTGGGTGGGCGGAAGATTTGGTTTTTTTAGTTCACATGCTTGTGACTCCTCAATTTTTCGACAATTTAAAAAACACAATTCAGAGGTGGGACTAAAAAATGTGTTTGTCCACTTATCTAGCATCTCTCCGCAATGAGATTGATTTCTTTTGACAAGCTTTGATGGAACAAGAGAAAAGTTTTCTCCTGCGAGAAATCCTCCTTGAATTGAAACTGAGATCATGGAGAAATTGTTTCAGTGCATATTCTTACACCGTTTGGCACTCCAAAATACCTTTTTTTTTTATTTATTTTTATTTTTTTTTTTTTACAATGCATTATTTTTTACTGTATGCCAAATTTTTCAAGAGATTGAACAAACTTTTAAGGTTTTCTTTCAAAACCTCTTGGAATCATGTTTAATGTAGTAAATAATATTATAGAAAAAATTACCTCTCCATGTGTTTGTATAGTTGTGTGTGTTTGTTGTCTACAATTTGTTGAGCTTCATTGTTAAAAGTCTATTTTAACGGAAGTAAAATTTACACAACAAACGAGCTGAAAGAATCTTTAATAGTCTATACTATTGTATCAGCCCACTCTGAGATATATAACGAGTGTTACAACCCCCTTCAAAATTCCCCCACCAATTTCATCCATTTCACGATTGATGCAATTTTTTTACTTCGCGCATTACTTTCTACGTGGCACACAAAGTTACCTTAATAACTGTCCAAAGTGTCGCACAGAAAAATAGGTGCTAAACGTGTACACATACATACAGACGCGTCATATCGAGGATCGTCAAGTGCAAAAATTCTAGCTCAGATCTCAAGAGACAGCGAATAAAATCCGACTCGGCACAATAGTCGCCGGGCCATCGTCTCTCGGGGCACGGCGGTCCTGGCACACGGCCAACACCCGCCCGGTGCACCCTTCCAGGACAGACAAAGACAGCCACGTATAGCCGTGCGCCCGACGTACGCGGCTCGAAAATCACTCGAGTGTAACGATATTCCGGCGCGTGTACATCTCGCCGGGCGTCTGACTCGACACGGACCTACACTACTCGGCTGGAACTTTTACAGCGACGGTTGGACGAATGGTGGGGGGGGAGTAGTCTGCCAATTATACATCCAAGGGGCGATAAAAGGATCGGGCGAGGCTCAACCGGCTGTGGTAATTGAAAATCGAATTTCGTTGTTATAGCCCGGCACGTCGTGTTTACCTTTTATCGAGCGGTGATTGTAACTCCTCGGAGGGGCCGCTCCGATTACAGACCTTGGAGTAATTGTTTATACGTCGCCGACGGCGATTAAGTGCCGGTATGCCCGAACTGGGTCAATGTTTCATCACCCGCGCGAGTCGCGTTTGATAATAAGCCGGGCGCTGTGTGTGTTTGACACATGGAGGCAACCATCGTCTTACCAGACTCGCAGCTCCTCGGTCACGTGAATCTAACGAAGAGACTCGCATTATGTGGTGCGCGCGAGTACGACTCCGTACGGGGTTGTCTCGTTGGAAACTCGTTCGGTTCGGCAATGGCTGTACATACAAAAGAGCGATCAAAAAAAAAAAAAAGGCAATTTTAACTCGGTATCCATGTACACGCGTAACTTGAGCGCGGGGGAACAGAAAAAAAAAAAAAATTTCTTACGAGTTCGTATACGCACGAACGAGTTCCCGAGTTGTGTATGACGTCAACTCGAAAAACTGTCTTTTCCACTTCCTGCGTATACGTGTATAGGTCTGTACTCGCCCCCTCCCTTCGGCCCCATTAATCATATACGGATCGACGCAATCCTCGCACAGCGTTTTATAACGGCTACTAACGAGGATGAGGAGGCTCAATAGCCAACGAGTGCGACAATCGAAGAGAAAAGCTACCCTCGGCGAGTGCAACGCAATGGGGCACATCGGTGTCGGTCGTGTCGTATCATAGTGTCCTTATATTATATTACGTGCTCGTGATGGTGCGTTAGTCGCGTGCATACGTATATATACACGTGCACTTGCGGAATCCATCACCCGCTACGAGCCGTGGCACATGATGTTTAAGTAACGCGTGTACGCGTCCGCAGGAGGAGGGGTGCATCGGAGGAGTCCGGAGGTCACAGGTGCAGTAAAGGTGGAGGCGACGACGCGAGGGCTGGCGCTTGACGTCACGGGCCAAAATGGCCGACCGGCCGGTGACGTCACTACGACCGAGAGAGAGAGAGAGGAGGGGTGCTCGGTGTCGGAAACCCCACTTGTGTGCCTTCGAGCTCGCTCAGGCGGACGCTAGCCTCTTTTGCGACCGGACCAACTTGGGTTATTTATTTATTTTTTTTTTTTTTTCATCTTTTATACGTGTATAATGGGGCGGCGGCGATTTTTCGAGCGCATGCTTTCTAGCTGTGTACAGTTACCTGAAACAGCACCCAACAGCGTGGGATGAAACGATCATTCAGGCCACAGACTTTGTTGATGTTTTTTTTTTTTTTTTGCAACTTTAAGGCATCTTTGACGCCACTTCTTTAAAGGAAAATATTTCCCAACAAGAAAAGTAGTACTGCTGTTTCTTACCCGTGCGGATGGATCACTACACCCACCGAATATGGGTAGAACAATCGTTGAATGTATGATACAATTACCATGAAACTAAGTCGGGGAGCAACGAAATTCGTCCAAAGTTTTATCACAACTACACGCTATACCTATAATCCATTGTCCTATCCCGTTTTCAGCTTCATTGTATAACGTAATATAGAAACATTTCATGAAATTCACATTTCCGGGGGAAGAAAGACTCACGATTTCTTAAATCGACGCACAAACGAGTGATTTGATCGCGCCATTCGTATATTATTCGCGAACTGATTTGATTCGAGGTTCAGAAAGTCCAAGTGGGTAAGTCGTAAAAATGTTCCTTCAATCGAGAAACTTAGCTATATAGAATAACCTGCGAAAGCACCTCTATTTTAGTCCACGAATCACTTCCCCATACTCTGCATATCCAAACCTTGATTTGCGCAGAAATGGTTTTTCGCATTGGCAACAAGGTAGGAAAATTCAGTTAAACCGCTTGTAATTTACAGCAGTTAAAATCTACTTGGTCAACCCATTTTCGCGCGTTAGCTCGTACATTCGCTATGTACAGGCACTGCATGCGAGTGTATCTATATACACAGAGCAGCCATATATAGAGGGCCAAAATTAATCCATCGGCAACAGTGATCGTCGGCACTATACGCACCGAGCAAACTGGGCTCTCGATACCAGCCATTGTCTCGTTACGTTCGCACACCCACGCGCGCGCACAGCATCGGCCCGGCAATCAATAACACATCCGGGTGTTATTTCTTCGAGCACCAATTACACCCTCCCACGAGTATATTATACACCTGTATACCACGGGCGTAGTGGCAGAAATGGAAATGTAAGGAGCCACGCATCGAACAATGTTGTTGCACTATCCTATCTTAATCAGACGGGGAGAAAAATAAGAAATCCCATACCAGTATACAGTAACGACGTATAAGCCGCGTTGGTTTTTGATTTTCCCTGCACCTCGTCTGTTGCGATCGGTAATGAAACTCGGAGTAACGACAAGTTTTGACGATCCTTTAGCCGTTACGTAGTTTATCCAGCCGTAATTAATTATTCCGGGAAACAAGCTCACGTGTGAGGATTAAAAGGATGTACGTGATTAAATTTAATTGGAGCGATCCATTAATAAGAAACGAATCAGCGTGCACGTATAGATCGAGTTATCGGTCCGCCGAATAATTAAGCAAATTGCGCTCCGTGAAATGTGTCACTATACGTATGGGTGTACACCAGTGTCCCCAGTAGTAAGTCGTGCGAGGGTTGGATACGACTGGAGTGGCCCACGATAATATCGGCGTCTCTTTTCCGCTCATATCCGGCGTCCACTTGCAGCGTACGACTCGAGAGCCGCGCAAATCCAATATTAATTTGTTTCACATTTCCTGATTCGCTGCAATCACCTGCCCTCGGACGTGACGGAATGTCTTTAGCCTGCACTCCTCCTCCCTTCTCGAAAACTGCGAAAATCGGTAAAAACGGACGCGCCACAGTTTTGTGCGACAGAGAGTTCCCTTGTACTTATCCTAGAAAGCAATTAAATTTGTAAAACGCGCAACAAGTTTATAGGCGTGCGCCAACCAAAAGCTCTCGAGACTAAACAGGTTTACAGTCGGAGCAACAGAGCGCCGGCACGGATTTTTAATTCATTTTCAATGAAACTTTTGCGCGGACTAATTGCACGCGCTCTACAGACACCCCCCCTTTTCTTCTTCTCCTTCGCCAAAAGGGAGTTCTTTTTTCGCTGCGCGGTTGTAATGACGAAGTTAACTATAAAAACGCGCCAGAAAATTAATATTTTTAGTCCCCGCGCCCCCAAACAACTCAATCACGCAGAGTGGCAGTAATTTTGCCGAGCGCGCATATCTTACCGGCGAAACGGAGCACCTACACTATCCGTTTGCGAAAAAATGTAGGCCGGAGGAAGAGGAGGAGAAACTTGCCCCGATGTACGTGTGTACAATATCATGCTTACGTAAACCGTAACGCACCTATACGTACATCACACTATTGCAGGCCTAATGAGGCCTAGACACGGCAGAGAGAGGGAGGGAAAGAGTCGTTTGTCGCTGCGTATATGAAAAAAAAAGAAAAAAAAAAAAAAAACACCGCAGATTGCTTTGAATTGTCCCTGCAATTAGACTGAAAGTAATATAGGCCAGAGAAGAAAGAAGGGCCTTCTCCTCGGTCGTGTAACATATGTGTATGAGACTTTTGTATACGTATAGTGAGGGACGCATTGGCGAGAGCCTATATACCTCAGTCAACCCATTTGTCTCTTTTTGACTATATACGTAAAACTCGAGCCGACATCGGGTACAAACAATGTCTTTTTTTACTTTATTTCCCTCGTAAGGAAAAACTCTGTGGACTCGGTGCTCTTTCACCAGCAACCACCGACACATATTGAATCTAATTTTAAAGCCTGGGAGGGAAGAGAGGCGTGTTGTCTCTTTAATGTTTTAGTTAGTCAATACGCACATGCGAGTCACGAAAAGACAGAGAGAAAGGGGGGGGGAAGGGCTGGTCATTAACGCTGGAAAAGTCTCGACTAATGCACTTAACGAACCCGAGGTCGCGCTCCTCCCGGTCATTAACGACCCCCAGCTCTTTCCCTCCCTACATGTATGTATAGTTGCAGTGTCACGCATCACAGGGCAGGCAGGTGTACGTACACGCGCGCACTGGCTCTTGTAATACGTGGCCCATATATATTCACTCCTCTTTCCTTCTCGATAAGTCGAGCATCGATTTTCCATGGGGGGAGGCACGGAGGGAGCGAAAAAGCTCCGCCCGAGGCAGTGGCCTCTTTCACGTACACCGACGGATTAATTGAATTTCCTTGGGGCGCCCAGTAGCCTTTTATTTTCCAGCTGTTTTTTTTTTTTTTTTTTTTTTTTCCCGCCCACACGCTCTGTTTATGCAGCCGAGAGTGTTTGGTAACTGTGTACAATGGGTATTTGCTCGTTTTGCAGGTGGGCAGCGCAAGAGGCGGCACAAAGGGACTCTGGATACACCGCGAGTCAGTACAGGAGAAGGCAGAGGTGGACCGGACTCAGCGGACTCGGTGACTGGGCGGGCGCTGGAGGGGAGGTACACACCACATAAAAATTACTGGGCCGCAACGGTACACACGCTGTGATTTTTTGATTCATGTATAATACGTGTGTATGTATGTGTAATAGGTATCAGGTCTCGTGGAGATGGCGCCAGGCCGGGGTCAGATCGGGGGGGCGGACGATGGGAACAAGGGGCCGACGTCCCTGTTCATCCTTACCGAGGATAATTGCATAAGGAAACACACGCGATTCATAATAGAATGGCCGCCCTTCGAGTACGCCGTCCTCCTGACCATCATAGCCAACTGCGTGGTGCTCGCCCTCGAGGAACATCTGCCGTGCCAGGACAAGACGGTCCTCGCGAAGAAGCTCGAGACGACCGAGATCTACTTCCTCGCCATTTTTTGCGTCGAGGCCAGCCTCAAGATCTTGGCCCTCGGCTTCGTCCTCCATCGCGGCTCCTATCTCCGCAACATCTGGAACATCATGGATTTCTTTGTCGTCGTCACCGGGTAGAGTGTCCTTTTTTTTATACATTTTTTTTTTTTTTTCTTTTCTTCATCGCAGCCAACGAGTTTTTATTTATACTTTGTAATTTTAATGTTTCAATACGAGACGCGTCCTTTTCACGGCTCGCATTATCAAACCCCATGAATATTCATCGCCAAATCTGATTACCTACATCGAATTTGCATAGCATTTAACTTGCATTTTGAAAACTAGCTCTATGTCGGTGATATCTCATTTGAAATGTTATAATTTCAAAGTTATGAAAAATGAGCATTTTTATTTTAACGTTGGAGGCAATTTTCATCATTACTATATCGATGAACTAACGAACAAAAACAAAATACGACTCTGTTGTATTTTTCTCTGGTACGTAGTAATTTTTTTTTCAAATTAAACTGTCAACTTGCACTTCACCACGAAAATCATTTCCATCTCCACAGTCATGCATTTTTTCATTATTTATTTATTTATTTTTTTTTTTTTCATTGAAATAAAAGTATCGAAAGCATGGCTATACACACACACCTTTGATGATGCGGTTGGTCGTGCTGAGCTCCTGAACGGTTTCCTCGACCACCTCGATGCTCCGGTTGCTCTCCAATATCGAGTGGAATTCTACGGAGGTGTCTTCGCAAGTCTATA
>NW_019379535.1:618456-655951 GCF_000648655.2 Copidosoma floridanum | reverse complement strand
AAAAAAAAAAAAAAAAATATATGTATATAAATCATGTGGCCATTAAACTTGTAAATTTGCCGGGCTCCGTGGGCTGCGTTGCTCCTCCCGAGGAAGGCAAAAAAGTTTTCGCTCCTCGCAGAGTCCGAGTAAATTTACACGGGGGTGTGAATCATTCATGTCATTGATCATTTTCATCTTAGAGAAAATTCTTCAATAAAATTTGTATTGAAATCAGTAGTGATTGTCCACCACATTAGAATAGTTTAGCGCCATTGGGCAGCGTTTGAAGGTATACTTTATTTTAACAAACCCAAACTTTGTTCAATGGTAAATTATAGTTACGTGCGGTGGACGAGTGTAATTAATTAATTTTCAACGCGTACCTCTACATAGAGTAACTTTAATCAAACAACTCTCGTTATCAAAGTAAACTTTCACGCCCCTAGTCTGACAAATGAAGCATCTATATACATATTTTTTATTTACTCAATAACGACAAGGACGCTGCTGACGAAGTTTACTACAAAAAAAACGCATCATCGCGTTAAAAGTACGATGAATGATAAGCCAGAGGGAACAGTTGAAAAACAACGCGACAGCATCGTCCTTTTATCTATCAAAACTTTTTATATTCACTTGAAAACATATATATGTGTGTGTGTATAAAACGTGTTTTCTTATCGCTGTCGGCTGATCAATATATATATATATATGATGTATTTTAAATATTTACATGTGCGTGGCATTACTATTTCTTTCTCTCTCTCTCTCTCTCTCTCTTTGTCTCTAAATACACGTGCTGTGCATACCACTTGCGTGCTGATGATATATATATGGCCTGTCGATCGATGAACGATTAATAAGCAAATTTGTTTTGATTTTTACTGCACGAGTAACGAAATTTCACGAGGACTCAATGACATGTTTTGTAGACGAATGACGCTCTCGGTAGTAGTTTCAACTGGGTTTACTTTATACCACTGATCGTCATCGGGTCATTCTTCATGCTGAACTTAGTTCTCGGTGTGCTGAGCGGGTAAGTTGGCAACCAGTTGTACTTTACGCGATTAATATATATATATGAATATATATACATGTATATTTTCTCTCCTCACGTACACATGTATAACTTTGATCATCCAACTCATTTTCATGAATCCACTTAGTTTATGATTTAAAAAATCGGGAGTGTTGAAGCAAAAGGGGCCGGATGTTGTGGGACACCCGGAGAGGAAAGGGGGAAAAAAAAAAGAAACACAAAAATGCATCCAAAATTGTTGGTAACTGTTCTTAGGGAGTTTTCGAACGAAAGAACGCGCGTCGAAAGGCGAGCCGCCTATCAAAAGGCAAAGATGAAGCGGCTCTTCACAACCGCCTTCAGTTCGTACTTAGACTGGATCACCCAAGCAGGTTTTTTTCTTTTATTTTCTCATTTTTCGCTGATCTCCTTTTTTTTCCCTGATCCCGTGTCGCTCCCACTGTCAATAACCAGTAGGCACCTGTACAGACCTCGTATTTTAAATTAAAAACAAGTGCCGGGAACGGAAGCGGAATTTACGCTGATAATGACACACTTTTTTCCCCTGCGCGCTAAAGTAGAGACACTCTATAAAAGCGTCGAATCTCGACAGTTTCATCTTAATTGCGCCCTAATGAGCTTCAGGAAGATAAACGGAGCGCAGAACTTTTGTTACCATTATTTCTTTTTTTTTTTTTTTTTTTTTTTGCCATTAAGAAATTAAACTACAGTCCGCCCCTACAGTAAACGATTAATCCAAACCGAGTACTTAAAATTTAATGGTACAGTAAGGCTTTTCAAACTATTTATCTTTCTGGCCACGCTATGTACACGTTGTAGTGGGCGTATGTTGAATCCTGTATCTCGTTAAAGTAATCGCTAGTGTATACAAAAATAATATGCCTGTGGTATCAAGTCCACTATGTCACTCACTGGGGGACCAAAAAAAAAAGGGGGGCTTTGACGTATTAGGCTTCGCATTTCATCATCTAACGCCTCATCCGTGTACTTCTCGCTATGCACTCTATCTCTGCGTACATGTATTTATATCACGTAAAAAAAATAAATAAATAAAAGATGGGGTCTAAGTGTCGATGGTCCTGCGCTTGGTATATATGTATAATCAGCTAGAAGTATGTACATCGTGTTGTTGTTGTTGACGCTTTGTAGAGAATTCGCAAAGGAGAGGGAAAAGGTGGAGAACCGGCAGATATTTCTGAAAATGCGGAGGCACCAGCAGCTCGAGCGCGAGCTTAACGGCTACGTCGAGTGGATCTGCAAAGCAGGTTAGACCCAGCTAGTAGCTATTTAATCCTCGGTGCAATATTTTACCTTTTTTTTTTTTTCATCCGCACGATTCAAACGTGCATTTTTCGGATATAGATGTGTAAGCGTTTGAAGGAGAATATCCGCGAAGTACGTATGATGAAATATACAGTAGTGTCCAGTACCTTGTACACCGTAGACATTGATAAACTTAGCTATATCGATGGCGCTCACTGCTTTTACATTAAATTCCAATTTGATAGTAGAGTATGATTTTTTTTATAATTAATATTTTGCCATCTTCGAGTCTGCAGTAGAAGGTCCCATTCGCTTGGTGATGCAATCTACGAGAGCACTGCGTACCGAATCTGACGAAATGTACTAAAAAACATGAAAAATTTTTCTCAACATTTGTTTACTGTGTCAATTATTTGAAAAAGTGTTCGCAATGTACATAATTGACAAGAAAAAACAAAAAAAAAAAAAAAAACTTGTTTGCACACTTTGTAAAATTTATTAAACGATACCACAAGTTGTTGTGCATTTAGTCCGGTCCAGAATACCCATTGCAATTTGCTGTTAGGTGGTGCATCACGACGCGAATAGTAGTTAACTATACATCAATACGTATATTTGTGGGAGCTAATAAAATTTGTTTTGCGGCTTTGATAAACGTCCTTATGTATCCCGAGTAAGCGTAGATGAATCGACACGCGCTAGCCGTTCCAACGCAACTGTACGTTATAAACGTGCATTTCATAGCTTTGAGTCACGATAATCTAACTGTCAATTGTGTGTTTGCAGAGGAAGTCATACTCGCGGAGGAGAGGACGACGGAGGAGGAGAAAATGCACATAATGGACGGTAAATATACACAACTTTACGTTTCGCATTATTGGAAAAACTTGGATGCCTTGGTGCGCGAGTAACTCAACTAAATTTCCTTTTTTTTTTCATCCCAAAGCGAGGAGGCGAGCGGCGGCCAAGAGGAAAAAACTGAAAAATCTCGGCAAAAGCAAGAGCACCGACACCGAGGAGGAGGACGCCGAGGACGAGCCGGACGATGGTGAGTTGTATTTTTCCCGTTCTAAGCTCACCTCTCGTTTACCGAACGTTTGCTACATTATATTTCACATACATAGAGAGTTTACGTTTTCGAGTTTCTCTCTCTCTCTCTCTCTCTCTCTCTTGTATACTTAATTTTTCTACGATTATACGATTATACATTAATGTCATGAAGTTACTGTTACTTACTATCACTACAAATGTGTTATATGATTAACCAGTACGTTATATTATTGTTATTCATTACGTTGTTATTGTTCATACATGTATATTATACCATTTTTCGCAACAAGCACATTAAGAGTTTATTGTTACTATATTCGAGAGTTTGCATTTTTTTAGTGTGTAAAAGTTAATCGATCGTTCTTTACTTATCAACTTTCACTATCTCATTTAGAATCTGTGATTACGTCATGACTATACCATATATTATGTTATAAGTATCATTATTATATATACCCTCTTTTTACACGATATTTTATTACGATACATGCATTGTTTGTTGATTGAGAATTCGTTTTGTTAAAAATCCGTTCCACGTCATTCTTACACGTCGAAAGGATCACTTTGTGAAAGCTTATATATACATATTACATGTGGATTCATGTTTGTTTATTTATTTATTTTTTTATTTTTTTTCTTGTTACGTATGTACATATACCTATACATATACATATATGTTACAATACTGTCGTTGCCGCGTATCATGTCCCCTTCAACTTTCGCCAAGGAGCATTCTAAACACACGCTATCAGATGATCCTCTTGTTTCAGAGCCTAAGAAAAAACTGAAAGGTAACTACAATCCAGGTCATACTACAGTAAATCTCTATCTACTTATCTATCTCTATATTATATATTATTATTAACGTTTACGAGTAAAAAGCTACATTGTACTTTTTCTTTTTCTTTTTTTTTTTTTTTTCTTAATTGTTTGTGTTGATATTTATCGTTGAGAGTATCGAGTATTGTACGGTACTTTGTCATGCGTATTTCGTAACTGAAACATTTGCTAATGTGCAAGACACTTACGCGCGTTCGCGGGCGTGTCTGTTTGTCTTTTGTACCTATATACGCTGCTCATCCCCAATTCGGTGACGAGCCAACAAACTCTCATCGGTTTGTCTTTTGCGGTGATGCGTATTATTTCCGTCATCGTTTGTTGGTACAAACTGGCTGTGCTTCGTTAAACGTCCATCCGGGAAAGTTGTTCCAACAATTTGCTCTAACTGCTCTACAAATAATTAATATGCATGAAATACAACGAAAAAAAAAAAAAAAAATTCTTATGGAATCAAGAAAATATTTACTTTAAAGTAGTACCAAGCAAATATTCTTTTGCAATAAGGTAGCACTCTTTTATATCACCAAAAACTGTGTTCAAAATAAACATTTTCTTGGAACTATTTAAGTTACTATATATTCTTGAATTTAAGAAGTTTCAATTCAGTGCAATATTCATCAACGGTGGCTCGTTTAATTCGATACCTGGCATTAATGGAATTGGAGCGAAAACTAATTAATTACTTTTCGTGAAGTAAAAAAAAAAAAAAAAAAAAAAAAAAAAAAAATTTAAAAAAAGAAAGACAGACACGTAAGCGAGCAGCACACGCATCACACAAAAACACACGCCATGTATCCCCTGTATGTTATGAGACACTTACACATACACTCATACCTACACGAACGCAAACTTACTTAAAAACACGCACATAATATGCACAGTGATACCCACGCACCACCTGTCATATCACCACCAGCATATATTTTATATGCCAGTCCATTTCCTTAAGCGCAGTAAGCTGCAGTCGTTGTTGTAATTACTTTATACGTAATTATTTGTGCGCGGTATTGTAAACAGCGCGTCATTTATGTTGTACACACTTGGCTCAAGCATACTAGTTTCTGAAAGTTTTTTTTTTCTTCCCTCCACTTTATTCCAACATTGTTCCTGACTGAAGTATATCATCCATGAAAATGAAAAAAAAAAAAAAAAAAAAAATCAAGATAAACAAGGAAAAAAAAGCACCACGTGTCACCCACACGCGCGCGCGTGCACGCGACGAGCCGGACCGTCGAAAAGCTCACGAAAAGCTCGCTCCCCTACACAATCGAGCACAAAAACACCACTAACGCGCGTTTATTTGCCCGCAGGTGCTGGCTCTTTATCTATAAATTATTTGTTCGTCTGTGTGTCTATCTGATACTTCAATCGACGGCACATTGATTTGAAATAACCTCTCTTTTACCCGTTCGACTGTTAAAATTACACACCATCTCGTGCAGTGCTACACAAATGTTTTGTTTTTCATTCGACATTGACGGAAAAATATTTGCCTACGGCTTTTCGATGTTTTTTTTTTTTTTTTTATGGTCCGCCTCGTCGATGCGTCATTTTTTATTGTTACGTACTCCGTTGCATCATTTTCCATTTGCTCTTTTTGTTTTATTTCCATCGGTTACCTCACTTCTCGTGCTCGCATATACATCGATATCGCATTACTTACCTATATTTCTGTATTTTGCCATTTCTTTTTTCCAAAAGTAAAGCTACACTCATGTTGCAATAGCTGTTATTTTACTGCCAAAGTAAATGTAATATTGCTGTTTCTCTAGCTGAAATTGGTATGTCGTATAACAACGCGCTATTTGTCTTTTCTTTGTATTTGTATCATGTAAAAAGTGCTTGTAATCACGTAGGCGTAAATCATATTCAAACTAAATGTTGCGAGCAATCGAATAGACCAAAAAATTCATTTCAATCACAATACCAACGGCGAACGAAGGCGACTGGATAGGTATATGAAACGCTGCTGCACCCGAGCACTTTGCGTTTGTACTTTGATTCAGGTGTGGTGGCATTTTTCAACGGCGAACGGCGCTAAGTTTTCTTTTTCATCCTATTTACTACTTTTTACTCTTACATTTAGCCGATCCAACCATGTATAAGTAACTCGTACATCCATTAAATATTGTCCCCCTCCTTTTTGTCTCTCTTTCTTATTTTTTTTATTTATCAGTTGGTATAGCAAACCTCATTGTCCTTGTCAGTAGTGAACCTCGATTTATCATATTGTCAAACTTAGAGTTGAGTTCTTTAGTCTCAGCAGAGTAATTTTTTTTTCTTTTTTTTTTTTTTTTTTTTTTTTTACTTAGCTGCATCTACCTATCTGTATTAGATCATTAAGATGTAAAAGTATTACTTTACGAAACTGATCGTAGGAGCGAGTATAACGCAGTTTGTCGCGAAAGGCGAGTGCACTACCCCGATTTAAAGTACTGTATACCATGAATATAGTGCATATACATATAGTTTTCCTGTATACCCTAGTTTTTCGTACGCATATATCCTGTAATATTAAAATGCATTAAAAGTTGACATTTATACATTTAGTGTTGAGTAATTCCATGCTTATTATTAAGTATAGATTAAACAGTAGAAAAAACAATGTGCCCGTGTACGTAGTCGTACGAGCTCGATATCGATAGAGATTCGTGCGCGAGTACTTATATACATAGTCGAAAGAAGCTTGCGATGGTAAATCATCATTTACTAAATTCCTTTATATTTGTCGTACCTTTTATTATAGTCAGTAAATAGCCCACGTATGTCATTTTATAGATACATATTTATCAGCATTACCATATTATATTTGAATATTTACGTATAGTCTTAGCAGAAGGCAGATTTACATTGATATTAGACTAGCTCCATAAGTCGATCACTTACTACTCTCTAAAGCTTGATCAGTATAAATTAGATTACTTATTCTTCGGCGAATCGAGTTCCATTGTATTGTAAGTCAACAATTCAAAATAAAAAATTGCAGTATAGCGTCTCATGTCAACCAATAAATCATTCAAAGGTTTAACATTGTCGTTGACTGAAAACATCATGTAAAGTTAAACTGATTCAGATTTAGAGAGTATATATATATTCATACGTATCAAATTGCATACATTACTTATATTTATATACGCATCTACCGATAATTTTGTCCTGTAAAATTGATGCAAAGCTGCCAGTAGATAGCCTGGTCCGCTAGCCTGAAAGGTCGTTTGGATACGCACGTCACGTTATTGTCTAAATGCCACTTACAATCTAACGAATTTTCACCAACATTGTAACACCGCGGGTCGTACGTATCCACGGATCTTTCTCTCACATAGAAAACGCAATCCCTTTGTTAGCTTGGATGAAAAAAAAAAAAAAAAAAAACTCCTAGCAGCTATATATACATATGATTATTTTAAATTACTTTATTGATAATTTGACTCCCAAGTCGGCGCTTGGCGCTAGGCGTACAGCAATTTGGCCTATATATATATCCATGCGTATGTATATGTATACGATAGCGGTACAGCGAGCGAGAGGAACGAAATTAATCCGACACTGGGTGCGCGCGTGTGTTTTTTATCGCAGGATTCGGAAGAGCTTCCTACCTCAAGTCGAAGGTGAAGAACCAAGGTGCCTGCGCGGAGTTCTGGCGAAACGAAAAGAGGTTCCGATTTTGGATCAGGCACACGGTGAAGACCCAATGGTTCTACTGGTCCGTGATCGTCCTCGTGTTCTTCAACACCGTGTGCGTGGCAGTCGAGCACTACGGCCAGCCCGACTGGCTCACGGAGTTTCTTTGTGAGTAGAAACGATGTCTCCCTGTCATATATATGTATACGATTGGATGTATGGATAATCACGTTTGCTTTTGCGTGGCAGATTATACCGAGTTCGTGTTCCTGGGGCTGTTCATGTGCGAGATGGTGATAAAGATGTACGCCCTTGGTCCGCGGATCTACTTCGAGTCGAGTTTCAATAGGTTCGACTGCGTGGTCATCTCAGGCTCGATATTCGAGGTGATCTGGTCGGCCGTCAAGTCCGGCTCCTTCGGCTTTTCCGTCCTACGCGCACTCCGACTCCTCAGGATATTCAAAGTGACCAAGTACTGGGCGAGCCTGCGCAACCTCGTCATTTCCCTGCTCAACTCGATGCGCAGCATCATATCGCTCCTCTTCCTGCTCTTCCTCTTCATTCTCATATTCGCCCTCCTAGGGATGCAGCTCTTCGGCGGTCAGTTCAACTTCGAAACGGGCACGCCGCCCACCAACTTCAACACCTTTCCCATTGCACTTCTCACTGTCTTCCAAGTAAGTGCCAACTTTCGGCATCAGCCATGAATATATTTATAGAATGGATCAAAAATATAAAAACAACGTTGTGTCGGTTTTTCCAGATATTGACTGGTGAAGATTGGAACGAAGTCATGTACCAAGGCATCCAGTCTCAAGGTGGCCATAAAAAAGGCATGATTTATTCCCTTTACTTCATCGTCCTGGTGCTCTTCGGCAACTACACGCTATTGAACGTCTTCTTGGCTATCGCCGTCGATAATTTGGCGAACGCGCAAGAATTGACAGCGGCCGAAGAGGAGCAGGAGGAGGAAGATAAGGAACGGCAAATGCAGGAGCTCGACAAAGAAATGGAGACCTTGCAAAAGCCGAGCGACGGCAACGGATCCAAAGGAGACATCGATCCTTCGAGCCCATCTGCCAATTGGTTCGTAGCATTCGCGATCCTTCCTTCCGTCCAAAGACTCATTAATCTCGTTCGTTTGCAGTAAGGACAAAGACGGGGGCAAGGAGAAGGAAGAAGAAAAGAAGCAAGACGACGAAGACGATTCGGGACCAAAGCCAATGCTGCCATACTCGTCTATGTTTATTTTGTCACCTTCGAATCCGTGAGTATGCAAAAGACAAGGAAAAAGTGTGACAAAACATGGAGAGTCAACCGATGAATTACGTGTGTTTGCAGCGTGAGGAGAGGCGCCCACTGGGTGGTGAATCTGCGATATTTTGATTTCTTCATAATGGTGGTGATCTCGTTGTCGAGTATAGCGTTAGCCGCCGAGGATCCGGTGAACGACTCGAATCCCCGGAACACGATACTCAATTACTTTGACTACGCGTTCACGTGCGTCTTCACGATCGAGATGCTGCTTAAGATAGTCGATCTCGGGCTGATACTGCACCCGGGCTCCTACCTGCGCGAGTTCTGGAACTTTATGGACGCCATAGTGGTGGTGTGCGCGGCCGTTTCGTTCGCCTTCGACATGACGGCCGGGGAGAGCGGTGGCGGCGCCGCTAGCAAAAACCTCTCGACCATCAAGTCGCTGCGTGTGCTTCGCGTGCTACGGCCCCTCAAAACAATCAAACGAGTGCCGAAGCTCAAGGCGGTCTTCGATTGTGTGGTGAACAGTTTGAAAAACGTCATTAACATCCTCATTGTGTATATATTGTTTCAATTCATCTTCGCTGTTATCGCGGTCCAACTGTTCAACGGCAAGTTCTTCTTCTGCACCGACGACAGCAAGTACACGAAAGAGGACTGCCAGTGAGTAACGCCACTTTCCTTGTTTTCCCCAATCCCCCCGTGCGTGTGTACCCCATTCGGACCACTGCTGCCGTAGACGTTGGTTTTAGCACCGTCTCGAGTATACCCAATGACGCTAATTGGTGCTTGATTGTTGAAAAAAACGCGGCTGGCTATTTTAACGTTGCATTGTGCTTTTAGGGGCTGGTTTTTCGTTTTCGAAGAGAACGAATTGCATCCCGAGGCGCGCGAGCGCAAGTGGGAGTCGCAGTCGTTTCATTACGACAACGTCATGGTGGCGATGCTGACGTTGTTCGCGGTGCAGACGGGCGAGGGGTGGCCGCAGATCCTGCAAAACTCCATGGCCGCCACCTACGAGAACAAGGGCCCCATACAAAATTTTCGCATCGAAATGTCCATATTCTACATCATCTACTTCATCGTCTTTCCATTCTTCTTCGTCAACATCTTCGTGGCCTTGATCATCATCACGTTCCAAGAGCAAGGCGAAGCCGAGCTGCAGGACGGGGAAATTGACAAAAACCAGGTTGATGGATCACATAATTACCTACGACTTGGTCCGGGAGTTACGGGGCTACGTATTAACGCTGCTTTTTCTTTGTCGTTTGCACTTTTAGAAATCTTGTATAGACTTTACGATACAAGCGAGGCCGCTGGAAAGGTACATGCCGAAGGAGCGGAACAGCTTCAAGTACAAAATCTGGAGGATAGTCATGTCGACGCCCTTCGAGTACTTCATCATGATGCTTATCGTTCTTAATACACTTTTACTCATGATGAAGGTAAGCACTCCACGCTAAGCAAATCTTTGGCTTGTTGTTAATGCAAACTCTGAATACAATTAAATTCGCATACGTTTATCATTAATGATATTCAATCCATCTCAAAGATGAGAGCTTTTTTCGATGATTATACATTACTTAACAATGTCAATTATTACACTTTTACTATTGACTGTTTAATAAGGAAAAGGTACTTTGATTTTTAAGTGAAATTTATTTTGATGGATTTTCAAGTGTGAATGTCTATTTGGAGTAAAACAAAAGAATAATTTCTATCAACCTTGCGAGATCGAGCAATAACTTTCGTTTCTATACAATTAAAAAATGAGAGCTTTCTCTTGAAAATTCGTTTAATCGTAGAGTAAAAAATAAATAAAAAAGAAGAAAAATTGTAAGATATAATCACGCACATTTGTTTAAGATAAAGATTCGTTGTTTACTTGCTTGCCAACGTATTTGTTTCAAACGTATGTCTGTGGTCCCTATTTGTTACTGGCAAAATATTTGTAGCTCGTGTATTTTTTTACCTTATTCCCACCGTTTGTCAATACATTTTTTATTATATCTCCTTTATGATTTAATTACCAAAATCAACATCCATTTACCAGTAACAGGAAAAATATTCACTTTCCGTACTTGATAAATTGTTGAAATCTACCTATTCCAAACATAAATGACAATAATGTTCCACTTTCCTGATCCCCCCTTGGCGACCTATATTTTTCTCACTCTCGAGCCTTATGTAAAATTAAAAATGAATAATGCTACAAGTAGTAAATTTACAAGCTTCTTTTTTCTTTCCTCTAAGCAAAGCTATCTTTTTTTATCGTTTCCTTTTCTTGATCGGTCTACAAGACTACAAAACTTGATATTATCAAAAAAAAACTTCGGGGATATATATACACCTTTATAGTATTCTACTTTTTATCATGTCAAGGAATTTCTGTTGCAAAATCAAAACGAATACATTTTGATGAAAATTCAGGAGTACTCTATTTATGATCATAAAATAATGAATTATGATCATAAAAAGTGATCCCTAGAGTTTCAAAAGCATCAGAGCTTTGGAGCTGACAAATATAGTGTTTAATTCGATACTTGTATTTATCAAAGAGTTTAAAATTTTTTTCAAGAAAATCTGAATTATTTCACTCTTAAAAGTTCTCAAGTAAATACTAAAAATATTTTTAAATTATTTATGATTCTGTTGATCAAAAGTGGATTAAAAAAAAATAATGGAACTGAACTCTGAAACTACAAAGATTAGGTATCTATGGTTAGAAACGGTATAACTGTAAAGTTTTATTGAAATCTATTCATTTTTATTTTGCCACAGAACTTCCTACAGTTTTTCTCTAAAAAGTAATAAATAACAATTGATTTTTCGTGGATCCTAATTTTTTTACAATTACTTGGAAAATAGTGCATGATCGGTATGGTAATATAAAAAAAAAGCCAGTAGAACTTATTTTACTTTTTACTCGACGACACCTCTACGAATGCGTTATCACGCTAAAAATACCGCTTCTGCACTCTATGAAATCCATTATTTAACTGGACTTACTACATGATATACATATATATATTATTGGTTCTGCAATAAAAAAAAACTTTTCAAATAAAACGATAACTACCCCTCTATCGAGCAGAGGAAGGATAATAATAACTGGATACTTTCTATTCCCACAATGTTGTAGAAAAAATTAAAAACCACACGTGTTATCGAAGTTCTTTTTGCACACACGCTTTAAAACACTTGAGTAATTCGAACAGCAAGCCGACAACAAACTCAAGCAATATGTATACCTTTTTCTATTTTCATGCGTACGGGATGCATGAAGAAGAAGCTCGTCTTCCTTATCCTTCCACACAAATAAAAAATTTTAACATACATTTTCCTGATTTTATTTTGTCTAGTTGTGCTTTTATTGCTGTCTTTCCTACTACATCACGTACGAAAACTCGAATATTTTTTCTGGTTTTTCTAAAAAAAAAAAAAAAAAAAAAAAAACGGATCAATTGATTGATGGTACCATTTTTAGATCAAAAACTGTGTTCGAGTTTTTCTAACCAACACTTTACTTATTGACTATCCAACGCACAAAAAACAATTTTCATATAAGTTTGAATGCTGGAGAGCAAATTTATTATTCAGTTTAGTTTTTTGAAAAGTTTGTATATTAATTGTAAAAATTCTCTAATCAAAGTAAAAAGGGTATGTCGTTATTTGCTCTTCGTATTTAAATTGATAAGAAACGAAGCACGACCCTTGTATATGTATATATATACACGTATAGAATGTACATGATACAAAATACGAGTGTCGCATGCTGGCTGTCGTGTCACCAATATATAGCACCAGGTTTCACAGAATGTTTATTTATTTAATCACAATGTTGCACGGGGCGATCGCACTTTGCAGAAATTCTCTCATCAAAAAGATACTAAATCCCTATCTTGACAAAAAGTAATTATAAAATAATTGAGATAATGTTAACTGATTCACTCTCCATTTTTTCCTTGTCCTGGTATCATTATTCTGTTCTTTTTCTCTGAACCATTTTTTCTGTTTCTCTCCTTGATTGAAAAAATTTAATTTTCCTATACGAAACGGGTAACCATCGTATACATAAGCATATTCCTTTTAGTTAAGTATTTCCTGTACTTTATTTGTTTGGCAGTAACTCTTGTTCATGAGTTTTCAGACACAGACATCCATAACAGTCATGAGATATTTATATAATAGTTATTTTTACGATAGTGAAATCTGAATCTCCACATTTATTTATGTATATTTTTTTTTTTACTGATGCTATGTCCGATGTTAGTTTTTAACAATAAAAATAATAAGTATATCATTATTTACCCATTGCTTATCAAGATTTCATTATCGGCTTACAGAAATAAATCATTAATTCATCAAAAGGATCAAAGTAATATATGACTGATACGTATATAATTTTTGTAGCAGTAAAATTAAGTGTGAGAAGAATGTTGAGCGTTTATCAAATAGTTTTGACCCTGCCAATTTTTTTCCCTGTTACTTAGAAATAATCCACTATGGTTCCGTGGATTTAGTAAAGATTAGTTTGCTAGAAAAATGTTTTCATCGTTAGAGTAATAGTACAAACGTATCCAATATATTTTTCAGTGTTTAGAATACTATCGGCTCAAGTAGAAAAAAAAGCACTAATTATATACTTGAATGTATATTTACTTGTAGATTAATGACATATGATTTTTTTGGAGCAAAGTAAAAGGCAATAAAGTTACGACCAGTAATTTAAAAAAAGTATGTCTGAAAAAAAAGAGAGCACTTGTTTTTAAGTAAGGAAAGGAATACTCGATCTAAATATGAAAGCAATAATAATAATTAAAAAAAAAAGTTGATAAAAAAAGTTGGCTAGAGGCTTGTGTGCCCGTAAGCTTGTTTGTCGGCCGTGTGTTTGTCAGTGTGTGCATTGCAGTACCACCGGCAGAGCGAGGTGTACAAGAACACACTGAAGTACATGAACATGTGCTTCACGGGGATGTTCACCGTCGAGTGCATTATGAAGATCGCCGCGTTCGGCGTCAGGGTAAGAACTCCATACCCTAAAAAATACCCTAATCCACCCAGCCGTCTCCTAAATTGTGCCCGACCTCATCCTCTGGTCTTCGACCTAACATCCTTTTTTTGTGTCTGCTGATCGAGTATTCATGACGTTTCTCGACTTGCCAATAATATTTTTTACACTTGGTGTCGAATAATTGTCCTCAGGAATGATTATAATCATTGCATTTCACCTGCATGAATATATCTCGTCGTTAAATGTGATATGTTTATAAACAAATTTATAAAAATGATACAAGAAAGAAACGTCATAAAACTTGATTTCCGATTCCACTCTGGTAAGTTCCGCTTGGTAGATGAAAAATATAGAGCGTAATAGCTTAAAAATAAATTTGAAAGAGGCATAATAAACGAAAAAAAAAAAAAAAAATTCAAGACAAAAAAGACCAAGATACATTTTTGTAAGAATAAAATAAAAAATTACATCAATCGATGGAAATTGGGTCGGTAGGACCTCGGTGATCTTACACGTTACTAGGGCATACACGAATATGACGTATGTCTAGAAAAGTAATAAAATCGATAAAAATACCGTAACAAAATATATTCATTTACACGCAGCACACACAAAACACTGAACACACATGAATATTGCACACCCATACGCGAAATACAAAAATCAAAACATTCGAATTATCATAAACCTGTTGTCGCTCACATTACTTATATTTTCCTTATCTTTTTACTAAGTTTCTATATCTTCTCTCTCTCTCTCATTGTATCTGCTCTCGGTCTATCCTGGCTACTTAGATATCTCTTCATTTCACATTATTATGTATTTTATTTTTCGGTATTATCCAGACTGACATGGTGAACAAGTCTTAGACGGCTTCATGATATGTAAAACCGAAAAGAAAACAAAAATTACCTTGATAAGTGAATCCAACATCCTAAGCATTTTCGAAACATTCTGCCGATGCATGGGCATGTCATCACTTGCACGATACGCTATGAACTTTTTTACCCGTGCATGATTTATCTTTTGTATAAATATTTATCTATAATTATCACTGACTGTGATGAATTTTGATTGATTCGATGTATAGCGATAAGTATGAGGTCGATGGATTTTATTTGTTATTTGTCCTCGCATGTTCAGACGACTCGAAATCGGAAAAGTTTACATTTTTTTTTTTTTTATAGAAAGAGATAGCTGAAATATCGAAAATTTTTCGAAGATTTTTTATTTTAGATTATTTAGGATCAATTTATGTTTAACGATAAAAACTTACCACGATTGGTGGTGCAAATTTAATAAATTCATGTACTAAGTTCTTAAATTTGGTGAAATATGTTTAAAATAAAGGGTAAGGTTTTTCTGCATTAAGATATGCAGAAACAAAAGTTCTTATGTGGTGACATTAGGTGTTTAAACCACAGAATTTTGTAGGAACATGTACGTCAACAACAAAAAAAAAAATAAATAAATAAATAAAAAAACCAATACAATCTAGAAAAGCAAGCATAAAAGTAGCCGAGTGTGTTACGTCTGTGTGTTGGGTGTATTTTGTAGTATCACGACGCGCCGCCAGGTCTATTGGACACCTTGACCTACGTGAACTTGGTCGTCACCCTCCTTTTCTTCATTGAGTGCATCCTTAAACTCGTCGCCTTCGGATGCAAGGTACAATAAAGCCTTTACTCATCACTTCACTCTACCACACATCAAATTTGTAAATAACGATCAAAAAAAGTTTTATAACTAATACGTCTTTGTGTTCTGATGGTGAATAATAAAAAATAAAAAAACATGGTGTAGAGATAAACGAACGAGCGAAGGGAAACACAAAATAGAGCTTGCAAATGCAAATTGGACGTAATTTTTGCAATAATGCCTCGAAAGTGCATTATGGCAAAAGAAGTACTTGACGTTATATACTGATCTACCGACCAGATTTTTTCAGTATTAATACAACGAGGAGTAGAAAAGAATTAAGCAAAATGATGGATAAGGTTATCCTCCCCCAATTAAGATTTTTTTTTTTTTAATATGTAGACAACTTAATCGTGCACGAATTGTATAATTGATGTTTTGACGATTCGTTTTTAATCCAAATAACGTAATCTCGTGCGTTGACACTTAATCGTATTAAAATTACTCGATAAAAATAATCTGCATAAATGTAATAGTTGTTTATATCACTATTATTAGTATCATTGTTAGATTACCGTTTTTATAGACAATTAACAGTTAATGACACATACCCACTTAGATTTCATAACTAATGTAATTTACCGAGTATTTATACGTATATTTATATATGATTAGATAAGCTTATTACGATTTTTTTTTTTTTTTATCAAAGCTAACGCGTTAAACAACATATCAGTACAACATTTTTAGAATGCTTGCTAAGACCGGCATGCTCCCGTAGATATATATTTTTTTTAATAGAAGAAATCCTCTTATTCGTATACATTACTTAGTCGTTTATTCGACGCCATCACCTTTTATATGTATACTATTTATACGACCTCTAAGTATACGAATATAGCAGTATACCTTAATAATATGCCTTATATATATTTAACTCTTTGGTAACACACATTAGTTGAAAAACGCACCTGCTCACATTGTCGCGCGTTCACCCTATTTATATATGATACAATACTTTTATATTATTTTTTTATTCACTGCGAGCGAAAAACACACGTCTATAATTGATATCAAGTTCTATTCGCTCCTGTAATGACACATAAGCATGTATATATACATGAAAATAAATCATGTCACAAATGGGTCATACATAATTATATATTAAAACTCATAACTCGTAACAAAAACACCGTCAAAGATTTACACGTACAAAAAACACAATATTTAGACAAATGAATAATTATTCAAACGGACATCGAAATAAAACAAGGTACACTTAAAATTAATAAAATTTGATGTTCAAATTGTAACGAGATAAAAATTCAGTCGTTATGTCTACATAAAAATATAGGTGTATTAACTATTCGAAAATTTGACTTTGAATGAATATTAAATGTTTTTTTTTTTTAAATAATGAATACATTCTTAAAGTGATAATTTTGCACATTCTCAAAGAATTTTCGAATAGCATTTTTTCAGCAATCAATACAATCCATCTAATGAATATTTTGTTTTACGATGCCGCTGTAGAACTTCTTCAAGGATCCCTGGAATACGTTCGACTTTATCACGGTCATCGGTAGTATCGTGGACGCGCTAGTCATCGAATTCGGGGTATGTAAAGTTCAAGTTCACCTGATGTACTTTCACCTCTCCTTTCATCAATATGATTATGCATCACATGCACATTTTTTTTTTTTTTTTTACTTATATTGGTGATCTATTTTTTTTCAACAAAATTAATTTTTCCTTAACTGTAAGTGGGGTGCTCATCAAAATAGAATTTTTGAATTTTGCTGGGCACGTTCCTCGCAACTGTCAAACAGATTTACGAAATGCCACGAAAGAGCTGGAAAAACTACGTCTCACAGTTTTTCGTTTGATATTTATCGAAGATGTCGAAAAATCAATCAACAATTTTTATAGTACAAAGTAATACCTTTTGCAATTCTAACTATCATGAATAATAAATAAAGTTACTAATAGAAGAAAATTTCTAGACAAAAGCTTTTTCGAGTCATTTTGTGGATCTGCATGCACAGTTGAAAAATGATAATATTGAAAAATATCTTTTTTTAACCAGGATAGCATAGCGCGTATTTTTGCAAATGAGAAAGAGACCGCGCGACGGGTAAGTCGTTGCAGAGAAAACGTGCAGATAGCGTCCGTAGTTTTGTTACTATCTAAACGTTTGTTACATTAATATAGCTATATATACGCAGAGTAAAATCAAGCCGCTTTAGTGGAATCTGCAGTTCGTTGGCGTTCAGAAATCAGTTCCTACAACCCCGTTATTAATTAAATTAGTTTTGAATTTCAATCCTGTATACCTACTTATTTCCTCGATACATTAGTATAACAATCATTTGGTTTCAGTATCAACTAAATGATTTCAAAGCTATTATAATAATAGAAACTAATGCATTGAGTTTTAATCTTTGAGAAAATCTCCATGTATTTTAGATTAGAATCATTTGTTTTATATCCTAGTAAAAATATACCTTTAGCCAAATTATCCTTTACAATTTACAAATACAAATGATAAAGTACTATAGAAAAAGTTTACATTTATGTTCAAATTCATGATATGAAAAATTATTTCAGAAAGTAAAGCAGTGTTGCCAAAACACATTCAAGAAAACATTCCACATAATACAAACATTCATCACACATTGCAGCTGAAAATTTTCGTAAAAATTAATAACATAACATAAAACAAATGCATTTATTAATCTTTTTTCATGGCGTTCGTGTGAATGTTTGTAAACAAAATAGCATTCAACATGTTTTAGGTAGAAATATTTTACATTTCTTCATATATTGATTATGTCTTAATACATTTAAAATTTATTGTTTTTATGTTGTTTCGATCATCAGCACAAAATTGAAATTTTAATTATTTCCGTGTCACTCTAACTGTTGCAAGTTTATGTTAGCAATGAATAAATCGAAAAAGATTTTTCATTTTACTTTTTGTACAACAGGTAGTTGCGCTTGATATATATATATATACATTGTGGATTTTTATTTTTATCTTGTTTGTTTTAGTGCACTTAGCACTTTAATTTATGTTTTACATCAGTCAGAAATACACTTAACTAGAAAGTATTATGACGAGTATGTCATCCAAACTAACGATATCACCTGAAATTCAACTTTAATTGATAGACAAAATTCAAACAGAAAACATCAATTTTCAGAATTCGGAAGTGACCTACTATAAAGGTAGAAAGGTGAGATATATTTACATACTCCGCATAATAATCGTTTATATAAAAACTATACATATACACGATTTTCTATCTTTCTTTTCTGCAGACATTCATGTATGTGTGTGAAATGTGTTTCGTTAACAGAATGTTTGTATCACTGTTTTCAACGTTTTTATTGGCTTGTTGGGATATTTATACCTCGCATTTTTTTTGCTTACTATCAGCACCATTAAAACGCAGACTCACTGTCAGATAATTTTTCACATAAAACAATTTTGACGTTTTTTTACACATTGTCACACGATCTCACAACTATTCAGTACCAAATTAAGACTATTAATTTCAGATAAATCAACACACAAGATTTTCACAGACGCAAGGTGTACATCACCGACTTGGCAACACTGAGACGTTGATATATTCGCTTATTTTGCATTAACCGGTTAAGAAAGTGTGAAGTAATGACTTATTAACTGTTCGCGCTTAGCCGATTATACAAACACAGATATGCTTACTGTGCCAAAAATTGATGTTTTTAAAAATTCTTGTTTAAGCTTACGTGAAAGTCTAAGTATGATATTCTATTATGTTACTTTCTCTATGGGTAAATCATAAAAATTGGGCTCCAACGTTTTTATACGTACGGTGTTCTGTAGTACTAAATAGCCACATAAAATGAACACAACTGATCCATGTCAGAAAAATATATTGTTGAAAGTAGGTGTATATATTTAACGATAATATCATGTGATAAAATTTAGATTCTTAAAAATCAAATTTAATTAGAAGCAACGATAGAAACTTGTTGATGTAGATATACCTAGTGCTAGAATTCCTTCTGTGGTTGTTTCTATAATGTAGATTTTGGTTGTAATCGATTTTAATTATATTTTTTGACGGAACTTATTTATGAATCTAAATTTAAAGAAAAATTCTCTAGACTATATACATATATTTGATGACATATACCGATACCTGAATATTTATGAAAAAAAAAAAATCTGTTACACCACTCTCAATCCCTTTTTAAAAATTAGATTAATGCAATTAACTTATTAACACTATTGAATTCATGTATTTTTAGTCACCAAATGTGTTTCCTAAAATTAATATTTCTTAAAATATACCAATGTATTATACAATATTTTCGAAATGCAACGATTTGTTCTTGTTGAATCGCTATATGTGTTGATTTTTAATTAAAAAGGATACTAGACCGTGTGTTCAACCAGCTGGCAGGACAACCGCTGGCTTTTTTGTTAAATGAATTTCTTCAGCTCAACTGCCTATTCGTATTTTTTAATTGCTAAAATGAATGTGTGACACCCTAAGCCTCTTACTGTGAAATTCTGCAAATAATTTGATGACTAACAGCAATTTGATTTTGAAGCAATCTTTATTTCGCATTTGAACACACGGTCCCTACATATTTTATTTAGTCTACATACTGTAAAAAATCATTCTACATAGTTAACGCAAAAAAAAATTCATCACTTAGATTAAATACGTTAAAATATAATAATAGATATTAAATGTCCTAAGGTCCTAAGTACGAACTTTTTTACAGTATACAATTTAGTACCTTAATCAATATTAAATAAAATCTCAAAAATATTTTGTTAGATAACATTATTATTACTGTCTAAAAATAATTTACGTTAAGAAAAACATTGTATAATTTAAAAAAAAAAGAAAAAATTATTTTTTGGCAGTAAATACTTTCCAGTAGATAAGTAGATTTTTTTTATCAACGTAGTCAGAGTTAAATCTAGTAAAAATACAAATCACAAAAAAAAAAAAAGATAAATCAAACAAGGTGCCAGAGTTTGAGACGTCGACAGCTTCTCGTGGGCAAGATTACGGCCCGGTGGAAGCACAGTATCGACTTCGCCAGGGGTAACGTGACGCAAGTCGGTACATATACTAGGGGCAGTTTTTCTTGCTCACGTGGAGCTCTCCTCACTCGTCGGCTCGTGAACCATCGATTTTTGTGTTTAAGTGCAATTTTGTTTGTCTCCTGCAGGAGAACTTCATCAACGTCGGCTTTCTCAGGCTCTTTCGTGCAGCCAGACTTATCAAGCTGCTCAGACAGGGTTACACCATACGTATATTGCTCTGGACCTTCGTTCAATCGTTCAAGGTAAGCGAAACTTGCATATTTTTTTTTTTTTTTTTTTTACCAAGTAGAAAAAATTGTTTAACTAACGTAGAAAACGGTGCGTTTTTTATGTACACTAATAACTCATCTAATATTTTAGGCTCTGCCTTACGTATGCTTACTCATAGCTATGCTTTTCTTCATTTACGCCATCATCGGTATGCAGGTAAGAAATTGTTGCAACTAACAGAAAATACATTCATTTCGATCATAAGTCATGAAAAAACATTCAATGATTAATATAAACAAAAGTAATACCAAAAATAAAAAAAAAGAACGAGAGAAAAAAAAGAGTACCATTTCTGAACAAGTAAAAGCGGTAAAGTGGGAACTTTAACAATTAATAGTTATACGAGAACACAATGAAAAATAAAATACCTCAAACTCTTCAACCATTAGGTCTTTGGAAATCTGGCGAACGATCCAACGACGGCTATTGAATCACACAACAACTTTCAGTCCTTTTTTGGCGGTCTTATGTTGCTCTTTCGGTGAGTCGAGCAGCTGAACACTGTGAACGTATTGAGAGCCGAACTTTTTTCTTAAGTAAAACAACTAGAAGAGCTTAATTATATTATTCTTTACAAAATGCCCATTCTGCTTTATAGTGAATACATTTGATTTTCCTTTATGTCCTCCTTCATTATATTTTACACCTTTTAGCCAATTACATCTCAAAATCTTTTTGATATTAATGATTGATAGTTAGTAATAAATTGTATTCTCATTTTGAACTTAGAAGGCTGAGAAAACGTTTTGATTTACATGAGTGATTTTCTGACTCACTTTTTTATATTTGAAAGTTTATTGGTAAAGAAGGAACGTATGATATTGATTTGTGATGGTCAGAGCTTGCGACAGTAGCATTAGAAGTAAGCTGCTCGACAAATTTTTTATTTAGGTAATTTATTGAACTTTATCATTATTTAATAGACCCCAGTCCATTAAAATACAGTAATGTTAGAGAAATATCTTTATTTTTTTTTTTTCATCGTTTATTTGCGATAGTCGTAGAAACAGATTTTATTGTTATTTTTATCATTGAAACCAAGTAAAGCCAATTAGTGCTGATAGTTAAACACCGCTAGTCTGCATAAATACATATACATACAGATAGTACAGTAGTACAGTGGCCCAGCAAAAGAGAGAGCACACGACCAAAGAGAAGTAAAGTGCCTAAAACATTAGAAAAAATAATGCCAAGGCGAAAAAAACAGCTTCATCAGATATTGACCTTTCGGAATTGGAAATGATTGAAAACGTGGAGAAACCCACAACACAACACAAACAACAATTGAAATTTTCAAAATTAAAAAAAAAAAAAAAAATAATAATAAATAAATAATTCGATACGCATTATTTGCTTGCATCATCAAAACTCATTCTAATGGTGCTTTCGCTCTGTTTTCGCTGCGGCCAACTCTGCTTACCTTCACCCAGGTGTTCGGTAACATCGCCTTGGTGGAGAAAAACGCGATCAACAAGCACAATAATTTTCAGAGTTTCATTCAAGGTCTGATGTTACTATTTCGGTAAGTGCTGCCTCATCAAGATGTGACGTGCACGAAAGCTACGGAAATAAAATATATACATAACGATTGTATACTCCTCGCGAACGCGCTTGTGTGTTGTGTTTATAGTGTCTTAATCTTTAACGATGTAACGCGATACGCTGTTACAAGCAACGAGGATTTTTCAAAGTCGGCCCATCAATTAATCTCAAACTCTTTCAAACAACAACCAATGTCGATGAAAATGTTGCTTAGTTTTCCTGTACATGTCAGCACACGTAGAGTAAAGATCAGAAATATCAAGCCACGATAACGACAACTACTGCTCGTTCTGTCGAAATTCATTTTGTTTTCATACCTCAGATCTAAAAATGGCTCACAGTCAATGGTTTTGCAAAAACAATCGTTGTCGTTATCTTGGCTCGCTTGTTTAAATCACTGCATGGCTTTCTAGATATCCCTGTACATCCTCAAAATAAGTAATTTTTTTTCCCCTTCCTTTTCATTTTATTAGATTTGATGTTATTTTATCATTCCTTGACTTTTTCTGTAGAAGTTGAAGAATTAAAAGTAATAACTCGTTTTCTACCGAACGAGGTGGTAAAGAAACAGTCGAAACTGCAAATTAAACGTTAAGATAAAGTTGAAAAAAAAAAAAAAAAAAAAAAAAAACAAACAAACAAACAAAAACCAAGATTTGGGGGCTAACGAGTAGGACGTTTTTCTTTTTTCCCCTTCTCGCGCGCGTATCCTGTACAGATGTGCGACGGGCGAGGCGTGGCCGAACATCATGCTGGCGTGCATAGCCAACCAACCGTGCGACCCACTGTCGAAGGAGACGGGCGACAAGTGCGGCTCGAACCTCGCCTACGCCTACTTCGTGAGCTTCATCTTCTTCTGCTCGTTCCTCATGCTGAATCTCTTCGTCGCCGTCATCATGGACAACTTCGACTACTTGACGCGCGACTCGTCGATCCTCGGGGCCCATCACCTCGACGAGTTCGTGAGGATATGGGCCGAGTACGATCCCAACGCCACGGGCAAGATCCACTACTCCGAGATGTACGACATGCTCAAGAACATGGACCCGCCCTTGGGCTTCGGCAACAAGTGCCCGAACCGGCTCGCCTACAAAAAGCTCATTCGCATGAACATGCCCCTTGACGTCGACGGCAGGGTCAACTTCACTACCACCTTATTCGCCCTCATACGAGAAAATCTAAGCATCAAAATGAGGAGCGGTGAGTTTCGTGTTGTCCTCGGTCCGGTGTTTAATCGAAAAAGTGCACCTTCTGTGTGTGTCCACGAGCTTACATACGCCACACGTCGATACTGCTATTTGATAAAAGTAAAACAATTAGTCTTCAGAATCAGTGACAATGACTCGGGGTTTTGTCATTTACACAATCTCTGAATATTTAGCAAGCCGCACGCAGCTCAGCCACTTGCTCTCTAAATTTAGTAGTGATGATAGATGATATAATAGCTATGCAGGCTGAATTTTTACTTCTTTTTTTTTATTTTTACCCAAGTTTTGCGCTTGCTTCGAGATAGTCGAGTAGAGAACCGAAATTTTTGCTGAAATTCCTTTTAGTTTTATTGCGATAGCAGGTTTCGCTGGCACACTTTTACGATTAAACGTTTGGCCGTTTGTGGTACTGTGGATTGTGACCTACAGCCGGTCGATTGTTCTATCGTGGATTTGTTCTCCTATGCATTGAGAACACTTAGAATTTTTTTTTTTCAAGTTTACAGTGTTGCGAATAAACATTTTTTCGCATCCTTGGTGTTGCGATATTATTTTCTTAGAGTAGTACTTTTATTTTGATGATTTCTTTTGATAGCCGATGAAATGGACCAAGCGGATGAAGAATTAAGGCACACTATTACAAACATATGGCCTCTACAGGCTAAGAAAATGTTAGATCTTTTAGTACCCAGGGCAGAAGGTAACATATCATTTGTAACAGAAATTTTTTTTGTTTGAATGCAGAAGGTTATTCATTGCAACTTTTGCTTTACAGAGATAAAAAAAGAAAAGCTTACAGTTGGTAAGGTTTATGCAGGATTGCTAATCCTGGAAAGTTGGAAGACTACGAGGTTTCATTCGAAAGAATCAGCTCCGGTAAGTTTTCGACATTTTTCTGTCATAAACATTTATATTTACGATAACTGATAAGTGTGAGTATATTATGTTTTTTTTTTTTTTTTTTTTTTTAAATTATCGTTGAAAATACTCTCTAATTTTCAAATTTCAATTTTACTCCAACCGTACCTGTTAATCCCTTTAATATGAATAGAGACATTTACATTTAAATATTAGCTGGAAAGGAATAAAAATGAAATTTGAATACCAGGAATAGTATCATGATGAAAGTTACTTTCATGTCTGAATGAATGTTCGTCGTTGGCTTCTTCGTTGTAGGAGTTGACGGCCAGTGTGTGAAAATTGTTTACGTATATATATAGCTAATCCAGATGTTAAAATGCCGCTTTTAGATAGTTGTTTTTTTTTTNTTTTATGTTTATTTCTCAGGTCTTCATTTGTCTAATTTGATTCATTAAATTAAAAATTTTTAATGATTGATGATCATTATTAAAGATGATAACAATATTTTGCATATTTTTAAGGAAAATGGAGACCTAAAAATTATTACGGTCCATAGTGCTGAAATTTTTGTAAAAGTGTACTTGATCCAAATTATTTGGAGTGAATTGTTAGAGTTTATTGGAATTATCGTTTCATCATAATTGTACGGTATAACGGTATTTTAATAAACATTTTATTTGACGCACAAATGATGAAGTGATAATCAATGAATTTTCCCTGTGATCGATAATCAAGCATTTGTCAATATAATTCTTTTATTCGAACCAGTCGAATTATTTATTTATTTATTTATTTATTTCTGTAGTAGCAAAAATTTGATGTGAAGTAAAAATTCCCAAAACAAACATCAGTATCCATGTTTAGTAAAACTATAGATCTCCAAAAATCCAAATAAATGTTAGAATAATGATAAAACAGAATGATAGTGTAAAAGATAAACCTACTATTCATGTAGTAAATCTACAATTTAAAGTGCAGTAGAATGTCAATATGAATAATTAATAAAAAAATTTATAGAAAAAAAATATTATACCTTTAGTATATATTAGAGTACATATAGTACAAAAGTGAATTTATGTCGTAGCATATACATAGATCAATGTCGAAGTTGCGTAAGAACTAGAAAACTAGATTTCAAGAGGTTTAATTAAGTTTTTTGTAGGCCATATTAGAAGACTGAGTGTTGCGTGATAAATTTGATTGACTTTCATCTGAATGAAACTATAAATATGAAAAAAAAAAAAAAAAAAATACCAAAAAAATAACTCGGCACCGCCGGGTCTTTAGATAAGTTAGACTAATTTTGATATTATTTTAGTTATGATAGACTCACCTATTGGGTTATTATAAGCACATATTGGAGTAAATTTGTTACAAAAAAGATAAATGAAACTATCCTTAACAGCAGGTTGACAAACAAGGCTCTCAATGATCTATTTTATGATTTTTCTTTATTTTGCAGACAGATAACGATAATGAAAACGAAAATCTTATCGATAACGGTAAAGCCGGGCATAAAGCTGCAGCCCAGGCGGTAGTACTTACTCTTTTCTCTTATCTTTAATTATTTTTCTCGCTTTGTTAATTTTCCGCTTAATTATGCATTCTCTCATTTTTTCATTTGCTTATAACTATACCTCTCTTTGCTTGAAAGACTTGTTTTTCTCTTTCTTTCAGTCTTTCGTTAGAAATATTTTTTTTTTCTGACTACTCTACTTTCAATGATTTTTTAATTGAAATTATTAACTTACATTTCTGAAGCTATCATTAAAATCTTTTTGAGAAGAACTTGTCTTTACAATATTATTAAACAAACATTTAGTTGAATTATCATTTACTAAACTGCTCATTTCGCTCATTTTTCATTTATAGTTAGCATACATTTATTTTGCACATTAAAACTTCTCCAAAATTCAGTTGAGTTTCTTAATTTCATTGACATTTCTCTTTAGTCTCATTCAATGCCATCAACTCTATTTTTTTTTTTTTTTTTTTTTTTTTTTTTTTTTTTAAATGCTCCCACCTTTTTTTTTTTTTTTTTTTTTTTTTTTTTTTTTTTTCAACATTGAGAGCAGCACAATTTTCAATGTTTTACAACAAAAGGGCAATTTATTGCAGTCCTGATTGTTGAACATCGATCACTGTGCTTTCTTACATAGAACAGTAACAGTATCATTTTTACACAAGTATAGTTGTTTTTATTTGTTATAGTTATTTTATAAAGAATAGTTAGACGAAACAATAGTTAGAAAATCTATACTTGAGCAATAGAAGCTTAAATAGTCATAGTACCTATTACTGAGAATGAGTATACAGTGCAAGACACGTACGGGTCTTGACTTGTTTTCTGAGCACGCACGATTAATTTACCACACAATAATAATTTATAGATCAATAGCTTAGCAATAGTATACGATCTCCGCATATATTTATCAATTTCACGAAAATAAAAAATGACATTGTTAAAATAAAGTAACTCTGATGTCCTAGCTATGCGAGATTGGGTAAAATTAGGCTTTCGAAAAGTGCTTCGAGTACTTGGAACAAAAAGTATTAGACAAGAGTCCAGGCATTTTTCATTAAGCACGTATATATACATGTCTGTATAACCTTATAAATAGACCCAATTGAATATGAATCAAGTGCAAATACTACGAGTTTCCGAGCAGATTAGCGTTGTAAGCGAATGTGCTGGGTTCGAGTATTTGTGCGCTTAGGCTCGTGCAAGAGTATTATGTGTAAGTAAAAAATCTGTCGCTTGAAGTATCATGTAATTCGTACGAACCAAAAGAAAGCAGTCTTTTTGACTTTATATTATCTCTCTGTTTATATATATATCTCTCTCTCTCTGTTTCTATGTTCTTTTTTAGAAGGTTCCATTGACGAACGTAGATTTTTATTTTAGTAACTATAGCTCGCCTTTTGCCTCGAGAACAGAAATGTACTCTTTCATATGATGTATTTTTTGTTTTTGTTTTTTTTTTCTAGAATTGGAAAAACAAAATTAATTTTTTCTTTACTCTTTGTTTACAAACGACTTCACTACTTTGATAAAATAGTTTAGTTAGTCAAAATTTATTCGGTCTTAGATCGAATATAGATTACACGTTTTTCGATTTTTTACACGTTCACTTGTTCAAACACTTGTTTACTTTATCACGATGGTATATAGTGAGCGTAGACCTAGCTGAGTTAATTTAGAATACAGCAAGAGAAATACAAGTAAAAGAAATTGCAAATGAAACGATTCCTCTTGCTAACAACATAAATTTCTGGTTGATTTAGACTTACCAAGAGAATTTATTGCTAGAAAACTATCGTCTTAAAAATATTCTACTTGCGCATCTTGCCAATTAGTTTTATTAATACAGTACTTTTATGAATGAACGTAATAGATTTTATCACTTATGCTTGTAAATGTCTTGGGCCCGTCTTAGATTGTCTTGTTATTAACCTATACTTCCCTATAGACATTTTAAACAACAAAACATAAACGAAACAACAAATTTTCTCGTCAACAATGAAAAAATTGTCATTTTTTCATTGTTGACGAAAAACTCAACAGCATCCTAGAAAATCATGACTCAGGCATGTTTGCATTCAATATATAAGTAAGTGTGATTAACAAAACACTATCATAAACTTACACACAGATCGTAAGGAAGGTAAAAGAAACATACAGTAAGAAATACAATCATAAAACCATATCGCAATTTATCCTGTACACTCCCGGAGTTTAATAGATTGTCTCACCCTCGTGTGTGTTAAAATCACCTTATCACATATAAGCGCAAACATTTGTTTGACAATGAATTTTTTTTATGAACTACCTCATGTACAATTCATTATAATGCCACATCATTTAGATGTAAAAAAATTCATGGTCGATTGGTTTGCTTTTGCATGTATTGAAATTAATGAAAAGTATATTGCAGTAATGACTAACTGCGTAATGTACTGGTTAAAACGCCATACCAATGTAATATACTTAATTGTAACACTATCACGTGTGTCATAAACAAGCAGCATCCAAACTTGAAAAGTGTACGCTATTTGACATACATATACAGGCTTTAAGTAAACATTATTTTTTAAAGTCGCGCCAATTCGCTGAGCGAATAGTGTGCATTAATACAACAACAATAACTACAGCAAAAACCATGTAAACGCAAAGATATAACTTGAATCAGTTAAAAGTCACTTAAAGCAATCTGCTATTGGTCATATTTGAGATCGTTGCTGTCCATTAAACACCTTAATATGTAATTTTACGTCGGTTGGACTTGATTTCTCACTTTTTTAAGTATTGTGAAAATATGTCGAAAAACAGCACAGATCTCTTACGGCACGAAATAAAAAAAATTTTAATCACGATAACCAAATTGACAGTCAGATCGTGCATGTGAATTTTAAAAATCTTAATCTCATAAAATACACTCTGCACTAATCTATCACAACACTTTTTTTGGCATGGTTTAAAAGCATTTTATTAATAAAATTTTAAAAATGATTTATAGTTGCGATTTCTCTGCTCTCGTGCTCCTCTACTTTTTGTCTCTTGATGTTACATTTGCTATTTGGAGAAAAAAAAACTGTGATAAAAATTTCAATCAACAGAAAAAAAGAAAGCAATTATAAAATTAATAATCGAAGCCAAGAAAATGGAAAACAGTGCAAGAGAAGGTTTGTCTCGAAGAAAAAAAGCCTGTATGTGCCTGTGTACATACGCAAAATGATGGATCCTGCAAAAAATATGATAAATAAATGAAAAATAATAAACATGAGAAAAAAAAAAAAAACAAACCAAAATGGCTAGTTTTTCAATGTTGTGAGTGAAAAAAAAATGGCGAGTCTGACCGTACGGATGTTGTTTCGCTTCTACTCACTATGCAGCGCCATACCTTCTTGGATACGCTGCTGGACGTGGCAGCGATGAACCACATGGGAGTAAACAATCATCACCATCACCCCGGCAGTAGGACCAATAGTCTGGAACCACCGGGCGTGCATGAAAAAGACCACCAGCACCACAGGAACTCACAGGAGGAGGAGGGAGTCCTCGGGAGGTTTGCTGCCGCCGAGCAAAGACGTCAGCGCAGCATCAGGTTTGTAACCTTCACGAGTTGATTTACATGTATATGTATATTATACGCTTACTTGTCACTTCCGTGTTTGTTTATTTAGACAGACAGAGATAGACAGTGGCAATATAATGACGCTATCGTTGTTTGGCTGTTTCAGGAGCAAAAAGGTGAACTGGAAGGAGTCTCAGCAGTACGATAAACTAGGGAGCAGTCCAGAGAGTAGCCAGGGAGGGGGTGGGCCAATTTTTGACGATTACATTGACGATAGTATCAGTATTGGCAAGGAGCGCGGCCCCGAGCTAGAGCCACTGCTGACCGAGTCCCGTGCCCCATTGCGGGACGATTACGAGTACTGCCGTCATCATCGCCATCTTCATCGCAAAGCACTAGCGCCGTATCACTACTATCACGACGACAACTACGACGATATCTATTACAACAACGATGATTATAGTCCACCTTACGATCAGTCACGTCGCGATTACGATCATCGCAGCCATCGCCACCGCCATTACCACCACCGCCACCATTATTGCCATTATTGCCGGCATTGCTATCATCGCCACCACTATCGCGATCGTTACCACCGCCACCGCCATCATCATCGCCATCACCACCATCGACCATCCTCGCACCATCGCCGCCAATTCGACACCTACGCACCTCGGTCCTCGATTCGTTACCGCAAGGTCTCAAGGCTCGGTTCTGATATCCCCCTATAGCCAACTTTCTCTTCTTCACTTTTCTTTTGATGATTGGTTTATTTTTATTTCAACCAACAATCAATACAATTTTCATTCCGATTCAACTTAATGAACCCCAATTTTTTTATGTATATATAAAACCTTGTCGGACTTTGTGGCCATAGAAACTTTTTATAGAGACACTAACCATGTTTTAGATGAATTTATAGAATTTCTACTAGAATTTTTTCATGCATATTTATTATACATGTATTTTATTTTTACTTGTGTTTGTTTCAAATTTGTAACCACATTGAAGATTTATTTATACCTACTAGAGGTATAGAGAGTTGAAAACGATAGATTTTACAATATTTAAACAGTTGGCGCGTGGTTTCCCGTAGATTATAATAATATTAGATGATTTGAAATTCCAGAATCCATCTCTTTTCAATCAATAACAAATAGACGGTTAATGTAGTTAGAACTTATCATGACATTCCTGTACCCAAAAAACTAATCTTTTTATCTCCTCAGTTCATTATAGATGACATTTTACTAGAAAATGATGACTTAGATGGATATCACATTTACGTACGATAACTTTTTTCTAGAACGACCCACCCATCCCTAGCTGCTTTCAACGTTCAGAAAACTACTAGATTTATCATACTATTCGTAATCGTCTGTGTACATGTTATGAGTATTGGTGAAAAGAAAATGTAAACCATATAAATGTCGATTGCGATAGAGAGAAGCACGTGTTGCAAATTTCGTAAAATTATGAAGGCCTCGGTAAGTACTGTATTCCATTGGATGGTGAATTCAGGAAAGAAGCACAATGACAAAAGACGCAGAGGATTTTAAAGCAGTTTAAAACTTTTCTTGAAATCGCAAGAGACGCATGAGCATGTTTTTAACGATTACTAACAACTTTTTTACTTGAGCATGCACAATTTCGTTAACGCTCGTTTTTGCAAGCTATATACTATTGCCACAACAACCTCTACCACCACGTTAAGACTTTTTGCTTCACTCAGAGCAGTTTCACTTAGAAAAACTTACGCCTCATAGTTATTAACACTATCTTTTTCACAAATTGTCTTTTGACTAATTTTTCTACTTCAAGCTTCCCTTTTAGCTGAAATAATGTAAAATTCATTAATCTTGTCTATAATAGTAAACGCTTTATCAATAAGCACTTAGTAAATGTTGTTTTCGTCACATAAGTGCCTTGCTGGATAGCGCTTTTCCTGCTTTTCCTACCAAGGGTACAGCAAATGAAAAAAAAAACAAAAAAAAAAATAAAAACGCCCGAGGTAGGAAAAGTTGTATTTGTTGTTAAAAGAAAAGTCCTTGAAAAAGGTCCATACAAGCTTTTTTTTATTAGTGGGTACAATCAGTGGTGAAAACATACTGAGTGGAGCTTAAAAATCATTAAAAAAAAAAAATGCATATGATAGGCTCCAGGTTGGATCATCCTCGCGATGATTCGTCTAGGGTGCCGATTCATCGTCAGAGGCAAAAGGCGTTCCGATGAGCTTCCTCGACGAGACATGTTCATCTCTTCGCGTATGCATATACGCACCTAAAATCGCGACAAATGTGTCTATATACGTGTATACATACCGCTATAGCTGTTTATCAATTGTCTGGGACATCTCCAAGATAAGATTGACGAATCAGCTGTAGATGAATAATGAAAATCAAACCGAGATCCCGACTAGAAGATTTCACACGTGTATATTAGTTGCGCGATACTCAATATACACGTGCATATTCTTTCCCGAGCTCGATCTTGATTATCCACCTAGTTGTAAAATTAACCTGGGCGTGGGCTTAAAGTGCCATACCTACTCACCTTCTCTGTGTTTTTCCCTACCCCGCGCTTCAGATGGACCTGCAAGACGTTGCCATCAACGACTCGCGAGCTGGCAGCCTCGAAAGTCTCACTCAAGGGGAGCGGCTTCATCCTCACCACCAGCCCACTCATCCGCAGAGACACTCTAGATCTCCAAGCTTGAGGTGAGTTATCTTGGCAGTAGTGCCGTTTACTTGTCATTGCATTATTGGGCGAAACTAACGATGATCTGTACCATTTGCAGGTCACCGTCACCGAGGCAACGGTACGACCCCCATGGCAATCAGTATCACGACGGATTAGGCTTCAGCGACACGGTCAGCAATGTCGTTGAAATTCAAAGGCACTCGCAAACACCGCAGTACTCGTACAGGCGAAGGATCAGAGGTGCGTATCGCAACTGCAAGAGAATGCCTCTTTGTAACTATTTTTTTTTTCCTGCGGCGATGCGCGAGCCCAAAGCAAATTTGAGCAATCTCACGCTGCAAGTCGAAACTTTTTTCCTTCATTTTTTCAGGGATTATGATCGTACAAGCTCTATATTATTAATATTATTACCACCACGTATACGTTTTATTATACATTTATTATGTAAGTGTTTCTTTTTGATACGACATTTGCAACTACCATATATACTGAATACCCTTAAGAGTATGATACTACTTACATGGTTATGTTATTATTATTATTATTATTATTACTATTATTGTTATTATTATAATTTTTACGATTTATTCGTCCACTGATGAGTATTTACAACTTGCAGCAAGAGTTACGAAAAATCACATTTGAATGTTGCTGTTGATAGATTTTACGCAAATATATGAACAAAAAAAAAAAGAAAATAGCTCAATGTGTCAATCGATGTACTAAGTTTTCTTCATTCTGTTCTGTTATGCGCTACACAGACTATTACGACCACTGCGACTATTACGACGATGGTAATTTCTTTCACAAAAGCATTTTTCATAACTCTCTCTCTATTTTTTTCTATATCCTGCAAGTGCTGCTTTTTGCTAATTTTCTTTACCTTATTTCAAAGTTGGTTAATTTTGTAGATTGCACTTAACTACATGATTTCACCATGTATTAGATACACTCGCTTTTACTGATGGGATTAAATAAGACGTTTGACGATGAAAATTTTTTTTAAACTGCCAGAACTATCATAATTGGAAGAGATTTTACATCAAGTCAAATGCACGTTTTTCTTATTTTTCGAAATTAATATAGATGTAAGCGGTGCAATTGTTGGCCTCCTGAGAATGACCGGTATATGTATTAAGCATGTATATTTTTAAATACAGAGTCTATATACATATACAACTATACCATTTACCGCTATATTTTCTTTTAAAAATTTAAAAGTATAAAAATAAACCCATTCTCAGGATCATCAATTATTTATATAATATATGACTTTAATGTTGTTATTTTTTTTAACAGATTTTGTTAGGCTTATAATCTACGAAATCTTGTTTTGTGAACTAATCACGGTGTATTTAGAAGCTTCATGGAAAAGTGAAGTGTCATTAAAGCTCAACGTAGTATAAAAATTTCTGATTCATATGATTTTTACAAAAATGTTAATTTTTTCATTTTAATCATAATTAATCAACTGAAGTTAATAATTACTTACATTTTAAAAAATTTTGGTGAAAAATCGGTTCAAGGGAAGGGATGTGATGGCAATGATGAGTATATCTTTATACAATTAGAAACAATTTAAGGTTTGCACAAAATAGTGTATGATCTACATAACAAAAAAAATTTTCTGAAAAGTTGCACGAACAGTAACATATTTTAGTGTACATTTGCATAAATTTAGATAATGCATAACTATTATAATGATGACATTTGATTGTAGAATGTAATTTCATACTAACACCTTAGTACTTGGCACTTGTAGAAAATATTATAAGTAGATACTAATTGCACACTGCACGTGGTTTTGAAGACATAATGATCAATTATTATACACTTTAAACTATCAAAGAGAAACAAAACAAATAAAAAATTTTGTGATAGAGAGTAAAGCTTTGCAAGGCAGCGTAGAGTTGAGTAATTTTCATGTGAGAATGTTTTTTCAATTTTCAAGGAATGATGCAGTATTTTAATCTTTTTTTAAAAATATTTTTGAAACTTTATAGACAAACATATTTTTTGGATGATTTTAATGATGTGAAAGCGAAAAAAACAACAACAAATAGTTCGATATGCTTACTACTTTGAAATATATTTCTGTAATATAATTCTAACTATAATAAGTATCTAAATATCAAAGGTGAAACTTCCAAACACAAGTATCTAAATAGTTAGGCAAAAGTATTGATTTTTCTTTCAATGTGAGTTAATTGGTATAGTTTCGATGTTACTTGCTAAAATTTATCTATTGAATTTGAAACTAGAATGACCACCTACGTAATACTTGTTAATACACCACTGTGACCAAGTCACCCTCTTTGCTGTTACAAATGTTACAAATAGGGCTCGAATCAAGTCAGCGTTTTTGTCGCAGCACTGGGTCGATAGCAGACGATTCCTACTATGCCAAATCTATAAAAAATATTTATTAAAATTAATAAAATTTACGTATGAGTGTGCGAGTGTTGTTAAAAGAGGCTATGAACCATCACTTCGTTACGAAAAATGTGTGAAGTGATTTTAACGCGCTCATTATTATGATTTGCTCGAAGCAAAGTCGAACAATCTAATCTCTTGGTGTTGTTTTGACAGGCAGATACACAAAACTTTATATCATGTTTGATTCTACTACAGTACCAATTTTGTTATTTAATAAACATTTTTTTCAGATTCGGCATAGTGGGCGTTATCTGTCATCCAGACATGTTGCGAAAAATCACTGATTTGAAGGCTAGATGTCTTCTTTATCATAGCTACTAATTATAAACGACAAATATTTCATGTTGGATGTCGTCTGTACAGTCATGAAAAATACTGCATGACACTTTTTTTTCTTATACTTCTATCGAAAATACATTTCCTTTTCCGATTTAAAATTAAGGAGAATACAAAACCAAAGTAAAAATGCACTTCTTAATGGGAAATTGTTTTAACGTACTCCACAGCAGAGGACAAAATTATTTTCTATAAACAGATAACGTTATTTTTTACTTGGGATCCAATGTGTCAGTTTCATTCCTGAAAATAGGGAAAAAGTATTACTTTCAGAAAAAAGGTGTGAGCATAATTTTAAGTATGATGGTGACTTGGACCAGTGGACCGATTAAGGTGGTCCAATTGATACATAATAGTGGTACTAAAATAACAATGTGATTGTAAATTGTAATACGAAAAAGTACCAAGGCGTTGACAAGTATACTTTGAAGTAACGAGCAAACAACGTGTTTCCAAATAGGTCCGTGGAGCGCATCGACGTCACCGGCGCGCTCACCGAGCCCCGTGCATAGGATGGACCACATGGAACACCCGCACCGCTACGGCACGACCTCGCTAGAGCAGCGATCGCGCTCGCCGTCACCGATGGCGGGTCGCCGGGGCATGGGGCCCCACCACTACCATCACCATCACCACCACCAGCCGCACCAGCACAGCTACCCAGTACTGGTGACGCGCCGGCAAGGCCGTCGGCTGCCACCCACACCGAACAAGCCCTCGACGCTGCAGCTCAAGGCCCCGACGAACATAAACTTTCCAAAGTTGAACGCCTCGCCTACGCACGGCTCGATGGCTGTCGGCGGGCCCCAGTCCGGCCCACCCGCGGCCAACGGGCTAGCCTCGCAGGCCCTCGTCGGCCCAGCCCCTTGTCCCCTAAGCTTCGAACAGGCTGTCGCCATGGGCCGGGGCGGACGGATCTTGCCCAGCCCCGTGCCCAACGGCTTCAAACCACAGGTACGGTACTCCTATTGTTTATTGTTTATACGTAACGATACGATTTGCTTCAACTGTGTGCACATTTTTATTGACTCTTCAAAACCAACAGTGTATTTTTTAACATAAATAAAAAGTCTCTGCTTTAGTTACTTTTTTTTATATGTGCTTAAAAACTTTTCTGAACAAAAACTCTTGTTTTCAGAATATTTGAGGAAAAAAAAATTCCTTCAATGGTTGGACTAATTCGTGAAAATAAAGAAAAAAAGCTAAAAGTCGTATAATACATAAATCAATAAGTTTCATACGGTCTGTAGAATGTTTTTTTTTTTTTTTTTTTTTTTATTGTACGAGGTGAACTGCTTGATTATGGGCTAAAATGTGATAATTATTGGTACACGTGATAAAATTTATTTTTTGCCAGGGTAAAAGTTGCTTTTCGACCATATCAACTGATTTAAAAATTTTTTTTGAATTTTCTAAAAATAAATTGAATAAAAGGGTTAAAAAAAAAAAAATAATAATAATGAATGTGCATTAGATATCCCTACGAAGATAGTATATTTTTTAACCAAATGATAAATTCGTTTTACAGACTAAACAACGAGCGCCGCGCTCCAGGCATTCGGACAGCGACGACGACGACTGGTGCTAGCCCAGGTGGCGCCCGGGACCACACTGCCATCTACGAGCGCCCCGCACCATCAAGTCCTCCTCATCGTCCGTTTCGCTTTAAGGGCGGCGCCCGGCATACACACACACACATATACGCGTACACTCGAAATACACACACCCACATAATAAATCGAAACAGACAACGTTTGTGCCGACGTGCATGCAGATGACGAGGGTCGCGTGCGAACTACCTTCGACTTTTTTTGCGTAGGAGAAGCGACGGCGGAATAGCGGTAATCATACATTTCCGCTCTTTTTCTCTTCTGTGCAGCCAACTCGAGATAAATCCACAAAAAAAGAAAGAAACAAAACAAAAAATAAATAAATAAACAAAATAATAATGATGTAGCAGACAAAGAGTAGTTCGGTGACTGCGCGTTTTAGTAGTACGCATTAATACATTAGGAACGATTCCGCAGCGAAAAAACGAAAATTAAATGCGAAACCTCTGACGAGTTCTTTTTTCTAATCGTATGAGTCGTATGTAAAGGAGTGAAAACTAGCTAATTATCTTAGGACAAATTTTATCACGTGCACGACCGATTGTACATACACATATTAAAAAGATATCTTTTTTTTACATATAAATACGTATATGAATATAAATATACGTATATATAAATAAAAAAGTATAAAACA
>NW_019379535.1:573517-617870 GCF_000648655.2 Copidosoma floridanum | reverse complement strand
ATAATATGATAGTAAACTAAATTATAATTCACAAAACTCTTTTTAAGACGTATTTTACTCTCATTTTGAAGTGTTTACGAAATAATTTTTTTCGTTTCCTCAATTGACTAGAGAGTTCCTGTAGAACCACTTTAATAGATTGTAGTAAAAAAAAAAAATAAATAAATAAATAAATAATAAAATTTTTAAAATGCCCATCTCGTACCAAAAGCACACGGCGCGTTATTATCATTCTAAAAATTGCGCTCAAGTAGGACTCGGCACGAGGAAAGTCTGAGATACAATTAAAAAGTATAACATATTAAACAAAAATACATCCCATCAACGAGTACGTAACAAGTTTTAGAAGGTAGTCTTAGAAAGCTGTTTAGCAGTATCGGAGTACCAAGTAAAGTCACATTCAAACTTTATACGGCACTGAGAATGTGGTAAACGGAATAAAGAGAAACTAACACGAATGTAACAATAATAAAGGTAATGTTTTTTTAAACTATGATTCTCGGCTTTCTTACAAGAACAAATCTGTATGTTACCGATTATCAGACACCGATTTTATTATTACGTTTACTGAATATCATTAAAAAATAACAGCTTCATCGGTGTGACGTTTCAATGATTATTATAGTGATTAAGCGGCAGAAAAAGGATGATAAAAGATACTATTCTGGGAGTAGTAGTGATTGTGTGTACATGTACACATATAATTTGTTTACTTGTTTTCACGTTGTGATGTATTTTTTTTACCATCCCAAAATATTTAAAGGTTTGTTGCAATACATGATCAAGATTGTTTATATGCATTGATGTCATTTATATTTAATACCATCATGCGTGTATATGAATTTGTTGATCAGATGAAATTGGCGTATTCATTTTGAACCGTTTAAGATTACTATTATAGTATATTCAAATGAAAAATTTGTACACATATACATGTATAAATATAAAAAGTTATGTTTTGAAAATTTTAAATACAGTTTTTCTTGTTTTATCTGGTACAAAAAATAATGTCACGCCAAACGGAAACACACAATTGTTATTAAATAAATTTACATACATTACATAACTGCCAATGTGTAAGGAGTGTTTGAATAATAATAATAAAAAATATGTATGAAAAAAACAACTCGAGTCACGATTATAAGAATATTTTCATGTTACAACGCGCCCATGGGCTATATCAAAAGAACGTTTACATGGGATAATCGACTAAATGAATTAAAAACAACATAACTTCTTACTCATAAAATAAATTGATACACGAAATTCATAAGTAGTTATAATTAAACACTAATCAAAAATACTAGAGCTTAACTGTTCGCTGTATTTTTTTTAATCTCCATAGACTATCAATTACTAATTGCTCTTTAAAAATATGTGACAAAAATCAATGGCGTAAATCACATTTTTTTCTTTAAGAAACGCTAATCTCTCAATGAATAGAAGAAATGAGTGGTACAATGAAAGAAAATAAAATTAAGAAATACGACAAAGAAACGATAAGTCTCAGCAGATAATGAATATTTCGAATCGGGATCGCGTGGTTTTTTCCCTTAAGTGCTTTAAAAACGAAACTCAAATATATATCTCATGTTGAAGTATGTATCGTCCGCGTTACTATAACTTTAAAAAAGAGAGCGTACTGGTGTTTGTTAATAATAAAAGTGAGAAATAATCGAAACAGACAACGTTTGTGCCGACGTGCATGCAGATGACGAGGGTCGCGTGCGAACTACCTTCGACTTTTTTTGCGTAGGAGAAGCGACGGCGGAATAGCGGTAATCATACATTTCCGCTCTTTTTCTCTTCTGTGCAGCCAACTCGAGATAAATCCACAAAAAAAGAAAGAAACAAAACAAAAAATAAATAAATAAACAAAATAATAATNTTGTAGCTCCGAAATGTGTTTGTATGCTGTCGATAAAAAACTAATCGCGTCATTTAATTACTTGTTAAAAAAATTTAGATTCATAACAGTACATAAGTAGACAGAAAAATTGAGAGCGAGTGAGCAATCGAACGTTGCTGTATCTTTGTAATAAAAAAAAATCCATTCTTAATAAAGTAAACACTAGATTTAAAAATAGCACCGTGTGTCGAAAGATAATTAAGAAACCAGTGTTTTGGTAGAGGTGTAATGTTTAGCGATTTTGCATATCTTTTTTTTTAACTTTATTTGGGACTCGACTTACATTCGAACGGAAATGAGGGTAAGAAAGAATACTCATAACGCTAATCATTGGTGACATGATTTTTTTTTAATGTATGTCGACGTACAAAAGACAACAAAAACAGAAGACTAGTAAATAAATTCATGAAGATTATAAATTTGCAATGAAGTAATCTGAAATTATCCCCTTTAATAAATTCTGTTATAAAACAAATATTTAAGTTACAATATGAAAAATAGTAAAACTTATCATTTGTATATCTTTACAAATCAATAAATAAAATAAATTAAGCTAAATTATTTCAATCATCTATAAGATTTATATATTTCATCTAAACAAGCCAGAATATACAAAAAACGCTCATAAAGATAATAAAATAATACATACTTTTAATTTGCACACGAATAGAATTTGTTAAAAATAATTCCCGAGAGATTTTGAATAATTGACATATTGTAATTCTTACATTGATATTCAAACTTGCCAATCCATAAAATCGATCATTATCCGTAATAAAAAAAAAAAAAAGTAATTATAATAACATGTGTGACGTTATTTTTGACAGAACGCGCCAAAAATTAAAATGTGTATGTAAATATCAAGAAAAAAAATTATTCAAATTCCATGTGCATGAAATATGTACTATACAACAAAGGTTAATGAAGATTTTTCTACTCATACAATTGTACGAATTTGTATCGACAAAAATGAATCGTGTATAATATCACACACGCTTAAATGCAAACATTCATGTGACGTCCTATTTTCCTTGACTAAATATTTTAGTTTATTACCTAAAGTATTTCCAGAACTGTGTTAGTAAAAGCTATCAAATAATCTGAATAAGTTAAAGATTTAGCCATGCAAATAACTTTTATGTGTGAGATGTATCTGTCGCCCACGTATGAGTAATATATTTAGTTGCTTATAAGTAATATAATCATTTTAATAAATGGTTTTGCGTTCGAACTCTTTTAAATGGAACATACAAATGCGAATAAAATGCAACCAGTAAAATAACACATTTTATGCATTCCACAATTATTACATTCCAGAANCAATAATAATAATAATCATAATAATAGTAATATTGCGCTGATTTTATTCAATTATCTAATAATAGCACGATTTCAATGCGTCACATTATTATATATAAAAATTAATTTTTCGCGTTAGGTATGGAACGGATTTAAGTGTAGTTTTTTTTTTCATTATTCTTGGTACAAAATAGTTTTAATTTACCAAAAAATTATCTCGTTACACTTTTCATAGTATACAGTATTATCGACGACAAAATAATACTATCAATAATCAATAGAACGGATAATATACCATATCAATAATGTTAATAATCACAATAGAGTGGTAATGGATAATGGCAATTATACATACAATATAACCAAAGTAATGATAACCGTGACGATATCAGTAATATATATATACATATATATTCAGCATCGTTATAATGAATGTTCTGAAACAAGTTATGATTCTGCTTTTACTAGAGACTATATCCTCTTCACTACAGTTTTCCGCAGGTATAGCTATAATATATAACATTTTTATGTTGAAAAATCGTATACATAAGTTGTGTCTTGTCGCAGGACCATTGCTTCGCTAAACTCCATTCTTAAGTTAATAGTTTTTCTCACTTATCTATTTATTTCGTAAACTATTTATATAAATATATTTATTTTGGCGATTAGTTGTTTATTAAAATTTTTTCAAGATTCATTATGAGTTGAAAATTAGCGATAAATTTATGATACAGTGATCCAACGATAGAAAGCGAAAAGGTTCTACTGCGTTCGTATTACAACGAAACGTACGAATCATTTTGCAGACGACCCGCATCAGACACACACAGTTTTCGTGCGAATGAATCAAACAATGAGACTTGTCAGTCAAACAAATATAGTAATGTATGATTGAAATGGTCCGGCTATACATGAACATTTTTTAATCATAAACAAAAGGCAGAGTACCGACTGAGGATGTTTCTGAGATTTATTGTTATAAATTTTATGTGTAATATACATATAAATACATGATGTGAAAGAAATTTTGCATGTATAATTAACGAGTATTTGTGCGTAATAATGCGAATCCTTGATCTATGAATGCATAATCTAGGAAGAAAAATTATGTCAGTGTAGGACAAAAGTTTAAATGATTAAACGTATTTTTGCGCGCGTACATAAATTGTAAGAGAAATAAAATCGAGATGAGGCTTAGGCTGCATGCTGCTCGGAAATCTCGGGCTGCCATTCGTGAAGAATTATTCTATCATGAATATGATAATATAGATAATAATAACATTATTAATAGTAATAATAATTATAATATTAATAACATAATTCGATTTACGGCTCACCTTCATGACAAAAATCATAAACGATTCCGGTGGTTCTGGAATCACATGATATAGTTATATATAATTATAGAACTTCAATCATTTTCGGAACTCCTTTATATATCTCTTAAATAAAAAATATGATCGGAATGTCGGATAGTGAAAAAAAAAGTAATAAATAATAATGATAGTGTTAACATAATTTCCGGGCAGTCTACTGTCAAGCCTCACCGTCAACTTACTGTATATTACTTATTATATGTACATAAATAACCCCAAAATTCGTTCCTTCTTCGACTCGAGAGAGAATAAAATTTCAACCGAAGCAACAAAAATTGTACCTTTATAAATAAATACACACACACATACATACACAACACACACACTCACGACACATACACTATAACGAATAATAATAATAATGATAATAATAATAATAATAATAATGAATCAACAACACTAAGTACTTATAAGAGTTACGAGTTTTAATAATTTTTGTCTTTCGGAGTTAATAACTTCCCGTATTATATCGCAAAATTAACCAAAAAATACGGAAGTTCAGAGAACATTCCTTATCACAGGTAGTACGCCACTAAAAATGCATAAAAATCGATCAATATTACTTAGAATTTATGAGGGTTATAAGTTTAACAATATCTGTCTCTTGCAATTATTAATTTGAAGTATAAAATCGGTGAAATGACCGGGAAATACGGAAATTTAGGGAAAATATATTATCACAAGCTGTACGCCACTAATAATGCATAGGAAATCCTTAATGTTACCTAGTACTAATAAGAATTAAAAGATATAACAATTTTCAAGTTTTGGCATTATTTTTTTTAAGTAATATTGCAAAATCGACCAAAAAATACGGAAATTAAGTGAAAATCCATCATCACAAGCTGCAAGCTACTGATAATAAATAAAAAGAGATGAACATTACTTAGTTTTTTAAGGGTTTTAAGTTCCAACAATTTTTGTCTTCCAGAATCATTAATTTCCAATGTTATTTTGCAAAAATGACTAGCAAACACGAAAACTCAGAGAAGCTTCATTATCACAAGTTGTATGCTACTGATAATGCACAAAAATTCAATTATGTTACTTAGTACCTATAAATGTATTAAGATCCAACGAATTTCGTCTTTTGAAATGATTAAGTTTAACTGTTATCCCGCAAAAATGACCTCAAAATACGGAAACTCGGGGAAGCTTTATTATCACAAGCTGTATGCCACTAATAAAAAAAAAAAAATAAAAAACATTACTTACTATTAATGAGAGATATAAGTTCCAGCAATTTTCGTCTTACAGAATTATTAATTTCAAACGTTATCTGGCAAAAATGACCTGAAAAAACAGTAATTCAGGAAAGCTTTATTATCACAAGCTGTATGCCACTAATTATGAATAAAACTGAGAAAACGTTACTAAGTTCTTATGAGAGTTATGAGTTTCAATCATTTTTGTCTTCTTAAATTATTAAGTTCAAGTGTTATCACACAAAAATGACCTAAAAATACGGAAACTCAGGAAAGCTTTATTAGCAGAAGCTGTACGCTTCTGATAATGCAAAGATTCTGATCAATATTACTTAGTTGTCATGAGGGTGTTAAGTTTTAACAATTTTGGTCTTTCGGAATTATTAATTTCAAGTATTAAGTTGCAAAAATGACTAAAAAAGACGGAAATTAAGGGAAAATTTACTATCACGGACTGAACGCACTGATTATAAATAGAAATTAATAACAATTACTTAATATTTGAAAGATTTCAAGTTTCAACATCTTTCGTCTCTCAGAATTATGAATTTCAAGTATTAAATTGCAAAAATGACCGAACAATACCAGAAATTAGGGAAAATTACTCATCACAGGCTGTACGCCACAAATAATGCATATAAATTAATTAACATTGTTCAGTTTTGAAAAGGGTAATGAGTTTCAGCAATTTTGGTCTTTCAAAATTATTAATTCCAAGTATTAAGTCGCAAAAGTGACCGAAAAATGCGGAAATTTAGGAAAAATTTATTATCACTGAATGTATACCACTAAAAATGCACAAAAATTAAATTATGTTACTTAGTACTTCTAAGGGTTATAAGTTTCAACAATTTTCGTCTTTTGATATTATCAAGTCCTAGTGTTATCTCGCAAAAATGACCTAAAAATACACAAACTTAGGGAAGCTTTGTTAGCACAAGCTGTATGCCACTGATGATAAATGAAAATGAAATAACATTACTTAGTTTTCATAAGAGTTATGACTTCCAACAATTTTCGTCTTCCGAAATTATTAATTTCAAGTATTATATTGCAAAATTGACCAAAAAATTTGGAAATTGAGGGAAAATTCATTATCACAGGCTGTACGCCACTAATTATGCATAAAAATTCAATAATGTTATTTAGTTTTTATAAAGGTTATAAGTTTAAACAAATTTTGTCGTTTGAAATTATTAAGTTCATGTGTTGTGTCGCAAAAATGACCGAAAAATACGGAATTTAGGAAAAATTTATTATCACAAGCTGTGTGCTACTGATAATAAATAAAAAGGAATGATCATAACTTAGTACTTTTTAGAGTTTTGAGTTAAACATTGAGTTTTTTTTTCTTCCAGTATTATTTATTCCAAGTAATATATAGCAAAAATGACTGAAAAATACGGAAATCGAGGAAAAATTCATCATTACAGGCTGTACGCTACTGATAATGCATATAAATTGATTAATATTACTTAGTACTTGTGAGTGTTGTAAGCTTCAACAATTTTGGTCTTCGGGAATTAATAATTTCAAGTATTAAATTGCAAAAATAACCGAAAAATACGGAAATTGAGGGAAAATCTATTATCACAGGCTGTACGCTACTGATAATGCATAGAAATTGATTGAAAGTGTTTAGTATTTTTAAGGGTTATAAGTTTCAACAATTTTCGTCTTTCAAAATTATTAAGTTCAAGTGTCATGTCGCAAAAATGACCAAAAATGTGGAAACTTAGGGAAGCTTCATTATCACAAGCTAAATAAAAATAAAAAAACATTACTTAGTTTTCATAAGAGTTATGACTTCCAACAATTTTCGTCTTCCGGAATCATTAATTTCAAGTATTTTATTGCAAAATTGATCGAAAAATACGGAAATTTGGAGATAATTTATTATCACAGGCTGTACGCCACTCATAATAAATAGAAATTGATGAATATTACTTAGTACTCATTAGGGTCATAAGTTTTTATAATTTTGGTCTACCAGNCGCCGTGCAGCGCCGGAAACTCGGGCACTGGCTCGCGACTCTGCTGCATCCATCCCCCGGCCATTGCCTTGCCCTGCGTCATCGATGATTTTTTTTTTTCCTTCTAATTTACGTATGATACAATAATGCTTTGGGAGATTTCTGTGATGGCATTACTCAAACCTTGTAATTTACGAATTTAGAAAAATGAAGAAACTAATTAAATAACTCAGTTATCACAGTTGCTCCTAAAGATATCAATAATAAGAATAATCATAATAATAGTAATATTGCGCTGATTTTATTCAATTATCTAATAATAGCACGATTTCAATGCGTCACATTATTATATATAAAAATTAATTTTTCGCGTTAGGTATGGAACGGATTTAAGTGTAGTTTTTTTTTTCATTATTCTTGGTACAAAATAGTTTTAATTTACCAAAAAATTATCTCGTTACACTTTTCATAGTATACAGTATTATCGACGACAAAATAATACTATCAATAATCAATAGAACGGATAATATACCATATCAATAATGTTAATAATCACAATAGAGTGGTAATGGATAATGGCAATTATACATACAATATAACCAAAGTAATGATAACCGTGACGATATCAGTAATATATATATACATATATATTCAGCATCGTTATAATGAATGTTCTGAAACAAGTTATGATTCTGCTTTTACTAGAGACTATATCCTCTTCACTACAGTTTTCCGCAGGTATAGCTATAATATATAACATTTTTATGTTGAAAAATCGTATACATAAGTTGTGTCTTGTCGCAGGACCATTGCTTCGCTAAACTCCATTCTTAAGTTAATAGTTTTTCTCACTTCTTACTCAAACAGTACCTTTTTCTCCTGTTATTATATTATAGTTCCTCAATTTTTATTTTTGAAAAGTCTAATGCAGATGCGCCGAAACCAGGAGTACCCAAGTACTGGGCTTTTTTTTTTTTTATTTCATTTCCTTTTTTTCAACTATCAATATTTAGCCATGAAAAACTTTATAAAAAGATTTTTAAAAACAATATCTGTATACCTCTTTTGTCAGTTTTTCGTAAATTCGATCACGTAAATTTGTTTCGTATGTACACATGCATTTTTGAGATTTGATCGGGTCAAACTCTCAATTTTGTTCCGCAGAAATACCGGAGCGACAAAAGTATAGTATTGTATCTCCAGAGATGAGATTTCACACGTAGCTCATTACAATATTATACGTCTAGAACACCTGCCTACACGGAAGCATACATATTAGGTGAGACATTGCGATAAATAAGATTCATGTTTTTTTCATTATTCTCTTTTTCTGTGAATAAGTGCGGACATGAAGTTATTGTACAGGGTTACTGCGAGTACTCTGTGGTTTCGGGCCGATCTGTCGTTTAAATCTTAAATGAGCTAATTTTAATATTGAGTTGTTAGTTCGTATTGCTCGACAGCCGGTTCGGCCGACGAGCCAAGGATCACAGGTAGTAGGGTGATCGGATTGCGCGAGCATTTTTCCTTTTTATTGTTGTGTAATATTTTTTTTTTTTTTTTGCATTTTTTTCATTTTTCTTCTTTTTTTGTATCGTTTTTCTGGCGGTTACATGTTCGCTGCGTCTAAAAATGTTCATTCTGCTTGCTTCTCGGTTCTTCGTACCCTCGAGAATTTCAAGGCGACAGCTCCTGAAAGCAAATGTCAAATTCCAGCGTGAGGTACCGAGCGGGTCGGGTTTGATGGCTTGTTTTTTTATCATTTTTTATTCAGACGACATCCATTCTTTCATATAGGTAAGTGGCGCCCTTCGACCAAAAAATCTTCCTCTCAACAGGATATGTTTTACGTAACGAGTGACTTTTTTCGGCACTCGGAGAAAAAAAAACTTGGTTTACTTCAGAAAAATTATTTTAAACTATATAATTGGATTAATTTTTATGAGGATTCATGTAGACAAAAAACAAATTTCATAAATGTCCAATTATATTTACATTATACTCTTATAAATGTGTGCTCGCGCTCTCCAACAACATCAATTACAAAAGTACACGTACGGTTACATACATAGAAACTGGCTAAAATAATAAAGACAAGCGAAATCAAAGGATTAAATGAAAAGGTGAAAAATCATAACAAATAACACGGGTGTATATTTTTATGAAAGCAAACTTTAATAATTATCAAATTCTGAATTTATCGCCTAATAATAATAATAATTACTGTTATATTTACAAAATAAAGTATCGAGAATGCTACTTTCCATTATTACCAACATGTAATAATTCATGTAATACTCATCAAAGCGGCGTTTAAAAATGAGGGAATATCGCAAAAGCGCTGCTGTGCACAGGTGAAAATGGAGTCTTTAACGAGCATAAGTTTACTTATGTACACGAGTCGCACTGTAGGCACACAAGTTGGAATTGCATGAATAAGTATACCAGCACACGAAAAAGACGCCATTATCGCTCGGACACGCCACCTAAAGGATAAGTTTTGTAAGTATTGTAAGTTAAACATTGATTATTTTCAACGCGTCAGTACGAAAAAAAAAAAATAAATAAAAATAAATGAGTGTTACGCTGAACATTGCATCGGTTTAACGCATGCAAATAATATTTAAGAAAAGTCAATGCCAAAAGTACATCATCGCGTGAATTTGCGGTGCACAAAGTGAAGCGACGACAAAACTACTCTCAAACAGTACAGTACGAATAATTAAAAGTTAAAAACTTAGGAAAATGATGGTAATAGTTAAAAAATGAAAAACATCGATGGGAGGCACGAAGCTGGTGCAAAACTTGGAGGAAAAAAAAGGTAAAACTTAAATCGAATAGTGAAGCAGATCGCTTAGTGACAAAACTAGCGCATGTGATATAGTAACTAATCCGTACGCGATGCTTTCTTTTTACTTGACCAAGGCGTAGAAAGTCACCATTGATATATATTGTCACTTTAGTATATATATATATTATTATTATTCGTAATATCCGCAGGTATATCGCACATTTAATAAACCTTACTTTTTATTGATTTTTACAAACACGGCGTTTTTTTTTTCATTTTGATTTTGCACGTGTCTTTAATACCTAATACGAAGCTGTACAATCACTAAAAGTAATCGTTCAAGTTGATTTCTTTTTTGTCAATTGGAGTTACCGAACATGACAAAAAGTTAACAAGCTGTCAAGTGAATAAGAAACATCACCATAGTGCCAAAGTGTCACTGACCCTGACAACATTCAAGACAAAACGAAAAACAAATCATGCTTTAAACATCATCAATACATATATATATATATAAACGTATAGATATAAACTTTCATTATGAAACATGAGCCAGTAAAATTATGCATACGCTGAAAAATTAATGCACCATTGTTACAATATATACGCGAGGTGAAGCATAAAAATTACATGTACATAATATGAGTGTAAAAACGTAATGTATAAAATAAAAATAAAGCTTAGAGTTCAAGGGGAAATACATTAATAATTTATACATACGTAAGGCTCTTAAACAATAGTACACTGCCAAAAGAAAAAGTACTCGTTCTTGCAAAAAAGCTGCGCTACGCAAATTCCTATATTTTTCATCGCACCGCACATATTTTATACTGATTAAATTTATATAAAAAAAAAAAAAAAAAAAAAAAAAAAAGTAGTTATCTCTGTCTAACGTCATAATGCGCTCACAATGTATATTTACCTACTCAAATGGTTCGAGTCGCGCGTTAATTTGTTTGTTCTGATCTTGCCTTAGACGCGCGGTTTGTGGTTGCTCTCCCGATCGGAATCTGAGTCGGCGGACTCGCCGTGCAGCGCCGGAAACTCGGGCACTGGCTCGCGACTCTGCTGCATCCATCCCCCGGCCATTGCCTTGCCCTGCGTCATCGATGATTTTTTTTTTTCCTTCTAATTTACGTATGATACAATAATGCTTTGGGAGATTTCTGTGATGGCATTACTCAAACCTTGTAATTTACGAATTTAGAAAAATGAAGAAACTAATTAAATAACTCAGTTATCACAGTTGCTCCTAAAGCGATATTTTGTTCGTGGTGTATCTCATAAAAAACTATTGACTCGTTCTACGTGTAAACCCATTATCTAATTTAAAAAAAACTCTTTTTTTTCTTTTAATCTAATAAAACAAAAATTTCAAAAATAACGTAATATGCGAAAAATGAGTACAAAATATTCAATTACTCGATTCTAGGTCTATCCAACCATTTGTTTCCCAAATCTATGACGACGTATCACATACTACTGTGTAAAAAAATCATTGTCATTACAACACAAGAGTCAAACATGCAACCGTGTACATGCACCCACCGAGTATTGTCACAGCAACATCTACGATATTGTAAACAAAAGTTGTTCTTTTTTTTATGGCGTGTGATCATATAATCTAATTACACGAGCTTGAAGTTGACAATCCATCAGTAGGTGTATAAATAATGAACTTAATCAAGATTACGCGTTTGCATCTCTTTATCCGTTTAAAACAATAATTTATTCAAACAAGTTTATTGCCGCTCGAACTGATAGCATAAAATCACTCTTAACCAGTAACCACCTAAAATTAATTCTTTTAATTGTTATTAATTAATGTATTAATATCTAAAACAAAAAAAAAAATAATAATTAAAACTCTTATTGCACGCTTATTTGAGATGCCTACAAACTTAGAGCAAAGGATTTTGAGGGAAGACGTTCATAACAATGTGTACTGTGTCAATTTCGTGTGGTGGTAGTACCTCAAAGTGATTGAATTATATTAAAAACCCATCCTTTCTTATTCTATGTAATATGCTGCATCTATTTCACTTTTCATCCGCCAGTCTCGTACGCGTTCACAATTATGTTGAAAAGCGAATTCATAAAATAAACGTCTTCGAGGCGAATATCTGGAGAAGCAAGTTATAGCTCTTAGATTTAAGAGAACAAAAAAAAAAAAAAAAAAAAAANAAGCTCTCTTTAGGGCAAACTATGAATATAATTGACTTATAATATACAGCCACACAATTTTTTCATCGTTAAGCACTTGGTAATTATACAGTTTTTCCGACATGATATAATTAAAATAAGTTCACGCGTTAGTCCTTTAATAAAAATAAAATAGTGTAAGATGTAATTAATCAATAGATATTAACAGCATAATTATTTAACGAAATGTATGAACAAAAACAAACGACAAAGTTACGAAAGCATTTGTCAAATAATACAAACTAAAGAATACTTATGAGAATAGATAATTATCAAAATAGCGTATATGTAAGAAATATAAAATAAAAATATGCCAACAAAAAAGATTTTTTTTCTTTTTGCATTGCAGTCTAGTAAAGTTGTGCTTGTTGCGACGAACGCAAGATCCCGCGTGGCTCGGAGTACAGAGCTTCGCCTCATACTAGGCCCGGCTGACGCTTTTGCGACAAGATACCCTGCACCGCGTCACTGGAAAAACATAACAGAGCATCCGGATTATCGTTCAGCGCTGGTCATCTTCATTACCATGAAATTGTATGAAATTTTTCAAATTAAAGACAAATCCAAAAATACCACTGCACGTTGGTGAAAAAAAAAAAAAAAATATTGTTAATGTATCACCAAAGCTTTTTAAGTATATGAATGGTTAATTAAGCTGAATCTAGCAGCCGCGATACAATTTCTACCTCGGGTACCCTTAAAATTAATATACAGATACCATTTTATTTTACTTAATTAAGAAGGTACCTAGTCTAGCATGGAGGTTACCCCAAGTACATGTTATTTGTTATTTCACGGTATCGCAAGTGTAATTTGGCTGCTAGTTTCAGCTTCATGAATATGGTTAATTTGAACGTTTGCCAGTCAAATACGAGCAGTTGGCAAATTACAAGAGTTATATAAATCACCACACTATGAAAAACGTGTTAGAATTTATTTTGTCAGCACCTTATACTTACAGCTTAGCAAGGAAGTTATTAGCGAGGCAGCCGCGTATGAATACGTCGGTTAGTACAACGAGTACAGCGGGTAAAAGTGTAAAAAAAAAAAAAAAAAAAAAAAAAAGAAGAAACATCGTTTATCGATAACGAAGGGCACGAGAGAGTAGGCATCCGTCCACCAAAAGTCATTACGTCCGCTTTACTTGCGCGTACTCCCCCTTTCTCTATTATCCACGTAGGTATATGCGCCCCACATGTACGCACATAGTCCATTTACCACGTGAAAGGAGCTATGCAGCCTAAAAAAGTGAGTTTGCAACTCCAATGCATACTAAGCGACCCGCTTGATACCCGTAGAGCCAACAGGAGTAGCAACGGCTAGACTATACAATATAGGTACAGCGCACCACCCTCTTCCATACTTGCATGCATTATAATGTATACACCCATGAGACGCATTGTCGTGTTCGCCGGCCGTTTCTCTCTCGGTTGCCGTATCAGCGTACCCTTTGCACTTACTATTCAAATGTAACTATACCGGTAAGACCTTCTTAGTACCTAGACCGACCCCTACAGTTGTTGTATACCTTTTTGGCGCTGGAATGTTCTAGCGGGAGGGCGAGCTCCAATCAATCGAGTAAATAATTTATGCCAGGGAAAGCAAAATCTACAAGAAAGAATCAGCGTGCCTTGTTGCAAGCGCTTGGAAAGTATTCGTGCTGCGCCAAACGCGAGCAGAAAAACATCAGACTATTTTTTCTTTACACACAAGCGCAACTCTGGCAATTACTCAAGATAAGAGATCCCTCGGTGCTGTTACAATAGGGGGATGGTAAAAAAAAAAAAGGAGCGAGTAAACGAACGAGGAGAGAAAATTCGCAAACCGAAGCCCTGAGCTCGAGAGAGGGCGAGGGCTCGTTACTCGCGTTTAATCCGGCGATTCGAGGCCAGTCCACGAGTCACGTAGAGGCGCTAAAGGCCAGGGTGTGTGTTATAATAATCCTACATCGGCACATCCACAGCCGCGCACGTACGTCATTCCCGGCGTGACTTGGCGCGCGTTAATACGTACATACGCAGCGGTCGAGATAATTGCGTACGTGAAAAACTCGAAACAACTTGGGCACGCCCGAGAATTTGACCCTACGTCGGTCGCCCTTTTTCAGTATACTTGTATTGCTGCTCACTGCGCGCTGTTTCGGTGAAATTACTTTAGTTTGGGTGCACCCTCATGGTGGATTGCTTTCCTGGCTTTTCGAGTAACGAAGGCAATCAACGCACGTCGTTAGGGCCGTGGATTAAAAAAGCATCGCCATACAGAAAAGTTTAATTTTTTAAAATCTAGACTAGATCGCTTAACGTGCCAAGTGTAGAGCGTTTTGGTGAAACAGTCGTTTGTTGTAAAAATAGAAAATAAAAATTAGCGAAACATTGCCAAACCTTACAAGGGGGAATTCAATGGCATTTTTATGGAAGACATGCATTAGATATGCGCAAGCTCTGTGAAACATCGGGACCATACATTAATCAAAGTAAATATGGAGAAGCCATAAGGTCGCAAGATATGCTTAATAAAAAAATTGGTTAGTTGGAGGTGCGGAGAAACAGACATTTTATGTGCAAAAACGTGTTGATCAAAGCAAAAGAGAAGCGTGCACGAAATATAAAAATGAACGACAAAAATATAAAGAAAAAGGCCAGCTCTACCGTGTCTACTCATCGTCGTAGTCATGGCTGCGCTGGCGTTCCCTCGGATAATTTACCTGGTGCATCGGATCGTAGCCCATCGAGCCGTCGTTGTAGGGCTGGGAGCCGTAATCGCTACCGTTGATGCCCATGCCGTAGCCGGCCATGTCCTGGGGCGCGCCCGGCGGCGCCGGAGACATCATCGGCGTTGGGGTGCCTTGGCTCGCGCCACCCATACTGTACGGCGATGCTCCTGCAAAAGCTGCTGTAGAAACAATCGCAGTGCTTACAACACTTCGAGGAGTTGGACGTTTTGCGTTTTGCGATTCGATAAACGACGTTGTTCCAAGTCACTCGACGAATTCATATTGTTGTTTTCGTTTGCATGATAAATACTAATTTGTGTACCGTTTAAACAATTATCTCTTTTTTTTAAATCATTACTCTTTGATGAAGGATACGTTAGTGTTTTCTGTTTTGAAAAATGTTTGTGCAGAGTAAATTTTTCTTTGGAAAAATAAGAGTCAATAAACAAGTTAAAACTCAGCTTCGCTCGGCTCATTTCATTTTTACCCCAGTGATTTACTGTCGGACGCAACAACGCACATGCAGTAAAACTCGCGAATGATTTACACAAATGAGAAACAAGCCCGCGCTTTACGATTCTCCGTTTTCTAGCCAACTATTATTATTTTAGCCAAATGAAAAGGAAAAAATAAAAAAGTTCAAATTTATAATATTATTACAGGGGGATAAAATTTTCGCGCTAACGAGTAGGTGCAGGTGTTAGAGTTTGTGCTGTGCGTGTTTAACACGTAACTTACCGGCTGCCTTTTTGGCGGCGTACAAGTTTGCCTCCTCCTGTGCCTTACCAATGTTCTTTTTGTAACGTATCCTCTTGTTTCCGAACCAGTTCGATACCTGTGCAAAAAGAAAAATGAATTAAATAAATTAAATAACGTAAACGAGAGTCAAGAAAACTGTATGGCCGAACTTACCTGACTGACCGTAATGCCACACTTCCGGGCCAACTCTTCCTTCGCTTCCTCACTAGGGTACGGATTGCTGAGGTGCGAGTAGAAGTATTCGTTCAGTATCTCCGATGCTTGTTTGCTAAAGTTTCTCCGTTTGCGCCTACAATCGAAAAAGAAAACAACAAAAAATCATCAAAATGTTTCTTTGCCTTTTTCATCAGCTTGGGCAAAAATTTCACCATACCTTGCGTCGAGGAACCGACTTCTCAAAATCATGACGGCCTCGCACGTCGATTGCTTAAGCTGCATCTGGATGCTGGAGAACTTTTTGTGGATGATCTGTACCATTCTCTCGATCTCCTTGGGCGTGATCGGCCGGGTGCGACTTTGTTCCCTCAGCAGGTTCATCACGTGGGTGGTGAACTCGTTGCAGGCCTGCGGGGAACAAAAAAGTGTTAAAATCTCCATCACTCTCTCTCTCTCTCTGCTTATGCTACATTTAAGAACTTTTTGAAAGCTCCCCACCTCGGGTAACTTTCGAAACTTTCTCGTCCTCCCCAGTCATTTCTAAAATTAAACCAACCAAGGAGACGAAGCCGACATTCTTTATTCAGCACCCTTGGCCTGCCCCGTTGGAGCTTCGTGTCAAAATTTAACGCGATTCCTCTCGATTCCAAAGTTAAAAATAAGCCCTCGCAGGAAGTTTTCGGGAAAAATGTAATGCAGATCGAAGGAGGGGAGAGAAAGGTGGGTGGTACAAGTACATGGGCGAGCTCGGCGGAGGAGGAAGGCAAAGGGGGAGAAGAATAATGCATTATTCCTGGTGCGGTGGCTGTCGACTTTGGGGAAAGGACTTTGCTCGGTATCAGTATTCGGGAGACGCCGAACATGCCGTCGCTACACTGCGGAGCGGCTGGCTTTCCCCGGGGGAGGGGGGGGAGCTTGCAATTTCGGAATGGATTCCCCTGCTCTCCAGCTGGCTGGGGGTGGATCAGCCGCCACAGAGCCCCGTTTCCTTCGCCTGCCCGACTATTCCCGTACCATGTGTAGGGAGGGGGGGCTGCGCGCTCAGGGAGCCCCTCGACCTCTGTCTCTCTCTATTTTGCTCTTTGGATCAGGAGCAGGAGGAGAAGGTTTACGTCGGAAAGGAAACAAAAAAACAGGTAAGGATGCGCGACGTGGCTTGAAAAATTTCAACAAACCCTCGGCTGCACATGTATTTATTTACGTTTAGCTTATATTTTCGTTTTCCATCTAGTACGGGACGCTGTATATAATCGCATTCGAGATGTTTAAGGAGAGCCAAGATTACCTCTTCGGAAATTCTCGGATCGTTATCCAAGTGAGGTATGATGGTTTCGGTTTTGTCAGGGCAAAATGATCGTTTATGCATTTCCGTAGGAAAAAGACAAGCATAAATAATCCCAGTACAAGCCCACACGTAAACTTTGACGGCTAAACTGCTATTTGCGGGTTCGCGTTTGGCATAATTTCATCGAGGCAAGAGGGATCAATTTGCATCATGCAACTTCGTATCGATCGTATAGTTTAGGCCGTGATGCGGCGGAAGTATTGAATTTGAGCCAACAACAGCGGCAGTGGGACATGTAATCTCCATACAAGTTGCTCGAAGTACATTGTACAAGTGTGTCTCCCGATGCGCCAAAGTTCGAATCGCAAATGGGACCAAGCCTTTTTCACGATGTCCGGTAGAAACACCTAGTCCTGCCAAAGTTGATACTTTTTTGTTTTGCCCCGCGTCGACAAATGTATATTTTTATAGGTAATATGGTATGCGATTGCGCGTGCAAAGAGACAAGAGCAACAGCGAAAGTATAGTATCTCCACGTGTTCACTCTACATATGACATTCATATGACTTTGCGTCGAGTAAAAAAAAAAAAAAAAAGACAACTTATTTCAAAAATTTAGTAAACGCGCACTACAGCGCGCATCTAACGAGGAACAACGTTGAACTGGAGTTGAAAAAAATCTCGTGTCCATTCCCGTAGCACCTGGACACACGTATATACTCGAAATGCCCTTTGTGGGTGTAATTGAAATGTGACAAAGGTCGTGCCCACCTGTTCGTACTTCTCCAGCTCCTGGTGGTAGATCTGTCGGATTTGGGCGAGCTTGGCGCGGTAGTCCGAGTGCTCGATGGCGTTGTCGGGTTGGCCCGGTGGTCCCGCCGCTGCGGCCGCCGAAGCCGAGGCCGCGGCTCCGGCGCCACCTCCCTTCTCCGGGCCCGCGACACCCTCGGCTATCAGCATGTTGTCCAGCCTCATGAGCTGCGGATCCGGGGGCTCCTCCTCCTGCGTGTTCCTCAGCGACAGAACTGCAAGGAAAACCAAACGCAACAATTTAGCACATGGATGTCTACCCTCTCGGTGCGGTTTTTGTGGTTTATTCGCGTATATAGGTGTACCGAATGACTCTGATACGCGCTCCGCGTGACAGATGGTTAGTGTTGATATGTATGGAGTGTATACAGGTACAAGGAGCATACGGAGTGCCTCCAAGAGTGCCGGCACGATCGAGCGAGTAATAAAAAAAAAAGAGAGAGAGAGAGCCACGGGGACGCGACTTTTGAAAACACGCGCGTATAGGTATACACGTATACCGTGCATATAAATATATAGGGTAGTCGTTTACCGATCGTAAAGGAATCAATTCCTCCCGGAGCTTCAACCGGGGAATATATTACATAGTGGGTACGTGCCGTGCCGAAGTGGGTATGTGGTGGTCGTTCAACAGTGGGGCTCTCAAAGCGGGGAGAAGAGGTGTGTATATACAACAGAGGAGTATATAAATGTATACAAGAATCGGTAACAGTGGCTTTTGTCGCACGTTTTACGAACGGTAACTATAACTATGTACTGCGCAGTGTATAGAGGACGGATGGATAGTAAAACCACTCTTTTTCCCTATTTTTTTTTTTTTTTTTTTTTTTTTTTTCCTCTCTTCTTGCTCTCATCAACTTTGCCAAATCTAGATCATGTTGCATCAAACAAGCATTGGGACGGTTTTACGATAGGCAAGATACGGTGCCTGTACCATGATGGCCCGTATAATTGTATATATACTCGTAACAACTGCCTAACATGATATTTTATATTTTACGTTTGCCTCACTTTTGCACGAGCTGTTTTTTCTTACCTAGCGATTACAATTTTGAATAGGGTCGGAAAAAGTATGACAAAAATAACCAGAGGGGAAATAATACGACGGAAAATCGAGGGAGAGGAAGAACGGTAGACCAAAGCCCAATTATACACGCGAAGCGCAATTAAAGCCTGCCCTTTCTTTCCTCGCACTTTCCGGAGGGGAGGCCTCTCCCAAGGAAAGGCGCTCGAGTGCACCCTCGAGACTTTTCACTCGAGAAGGAGCCCTGTATACATTTGGTTATACATGTATACGTATTGTTTTTTTTTTCCCCCTCACAATTATATACTGTCTCGGACAAGTACAGAAGAGAGTACAGAATATACCATATACACGTATATATATACATGCATGCATGTATGTACATTACACAACGAATAAAGAGCTTTTTAGGGTTTATACTTAGGTGGGGGTGGGAATGTATGTACATCCTTATACGGGAGCGTAAACTCGCTTTTACTGCCGGTTAACGTTTTACGACTCAAACGATATGTCGGCCCCGACACTTGCGCGTCCTCCACTCTCCTACTCGCCTCTATCGAGCGCATAATATCATCAACTGCTCACTTCGTATAATATACAATTAACGGAAACGAGTGATTTTACAAGTACAAAAATATATATGTATGTATTTTTTCACGTTATTTGATGGTAAATGTCGAAATATCAGAGAAGAGTTTAATACATTGAAAAAATATGTCTTTGCGCTCTCTTGCGCGGCATCATATTATACCTACTACGTATGGTCTACAGAGTGTATATCTCACGGAACGTAACTATAAGCCCGTCGCGTCTGTCGGCCACCTCTTCTCTCTCGAAATCTCCTCTCGAACTTCGTCCCCGAAAATATATACACGCGCGCACCCTCGCACGAGAGTAATCTCGGCCCCGAGGGGGGCCATCGGGCGTCTCCAGAATCGACTGCTCTTTTAATCCAGGAGGAGAAGGAGGACCGAAAAACCCGAGGATATATAATACATGGAGAGGGGAGGAACTGGACGGACGGCCTGTATACCCTACCCCCAATTACTCGATATACGCACAGTGCCCCAATATATCAGTCTCGCCGGAGACGCTAAGTAGTATACGTGCCAAATTGTCGAGCGAGCTAACTTCTACAAAGGAAGAAAAAAAAAGCGGGAGAGCTGCGCTTTGTATACCGGTGTGATACAAAAATTATGGAAATCCACTAATCACCCCTGCCTGGCTGCCTCCTCGTGCCCCGTGCGTGCACATCCCCTCTGGAAAATCCAATAACCGCTCGCGTTGCGCCGAGCTTGCAGGGAAGGAAGAAGCGCCATCTCACCTTTACCCTCCCCCCGACCCCCCTTTTTTCATACTATAGGCCCACCGGCTTCGTAAATCATGGAAGCAAAGTTGAAAAGCTGAACCGAAGCTGCGGGTACCGGCTGCTCGGAACGACTTCTAGCGGGGAAACGAGCAAAAAGTCGCGTGGGCCATGGGAACAAGCGAAGGAGTTGAGCCGTACCGCGTATATACCGTATATATACATATAAATTAATATAGCCACACGTGCAAAGGCAACTTTGGCGCTTTGCTTGCACGAGTCAAGTTTATTGCGCCGGGTGTTGTTCTTCCTCTCGTCGCAGCAATTTTACAGGCCGGCCGGGCCAGGAGAGAGGTACTCTAGCGCTGTTTCCGCGTAAAATCGAAAATCAAGTTAAATCGGTTTCCATGCAGGGCCAGAGGAGAGAAAAAGCTTCAATTGGTGTATTATTGTAAACGCATCAAAGATTGGTAAAGAAAATAAAAAGCCAACCTGTAGACACGAAACGAATGATATTAGCATATATACATATCAACACGTCTCACGATAAATATAAACGCACGGGCAATCTTTAGTATTCCCAGTAAGTTTTTTTCAGAGGACTTGAGAAGAAAAAAAAAAGGTAAATCAGTAGCCTCGCAATATATTGCGCGCCAGAAGGAATTGGTATATATATTATAGAGTTGTGTAACGAAGCGCCGGCGCTCCTCCACTCGGGACGATCCAACTTACGCGTGTGTGGGTATGTATGTACACGCGTATAAAATGCAAAGGAGATTGTAAAATTTTACTGCCTCCTAATCGACTAATAATTGTTACGGGTATGATCGTGTAAAACACGTCGTAAACGTATACGTCGATGAGAGACGGCCGAGGGGTATATAGTATAAGGTAACAGCCTTATATATATATGTAGCCGACGGAGCGAGGAATTTATGGCGCTTTTGGAGTCATATACCCCTCCTTCTCCTGCCCACCCCCCTCTTTATTAAAAGTACTACGAAGCTCCAACGTACTCAGTTATTCACGAGTGGGCCTCAATCATAGATCCTGTCTCTAAGATAAAACTAATTGTTGCTCTCGTTTTCACGATTTCCTTATTGAAATCAGTAGTCATATTTATGCAAAAAAAAAAAAAACTGTATTAAATTTTTTCCACACAAGTCATGTCGTGTGAAATTCCTTCGAATACATTAGAAAAAAGGTAGATGCAGAGATAAGATATATTTTTTTCCAGCACTTGAGGGAAAAATGGTAATCGTTACCGATACTTGGGTGCTTAGCAAGTTTGCTCGGGCACGTTGATCGTCTTCCGGAAAATCAGTTGTCCGCAACAAATAACGGAAGAAAGCGCATGAATGAAACTTTCCTCGAGTTATCATTTACGATGAAGCGAGCCTCTCACGGCACACATGCGCTACACAGTTAAAGACGAGAGCCTCCTTCAGAAAAAAACACTACTGCTCTGTGTGATTATACTGCAGTAAGTGTACAAGCGAGAGAGAGAGGAATGGTCCAGTCGGAAAGTCTAGACAAATTTTCTTTTTCCTCCTCCTCTCGCAGGACAAACTACAAGTATATATATATATCAGTACGCGCGAGCGGGCTGTCTATAAATAAAACTTCGTCCATCCGATCGGAGGGAATTTCGAGTCATCGACCGTGCGTGTACACTTGCGTAACCGAGATTTGTTTTTCTGCCCCGTCGTGGTAAGTAATTGGCTCTCATTAACTGGTGTTATTATATCTCCCATTTTTTTTTCTTCTTTTTCTTACTTTAATTCACTGTCGGTGGCGTTGATGAAATGACACAACATCCCGATAAACGCGAGACTCCAAAAAGGTACATTGTAGGTATCATATTATACTCAAATTTCACAGATCCATTCACGTTGCGAGTGTTTTTCTTGTCCGCGTTAGCATACGTATACTTATCTCTCGAGTCGACGATGATCCTCGCCAGACACGGTAGCATGGGAATAAGAAAAAGAGCAAAACAAGGAGCAGGAAGCTCGAGATTCATGACAAAGGGGTAGGTAAGTATACGTGTATAGTATAGAGCAGTGGAGGCGGACGTCGAGAGGCTAATAACGCGGATCGTCGAGTATAGTTGAGAGGGAAAGTGGCGCGGGAGGTCTGATATGAGTGACACACCGTGCCGGGAGCATCAACTTCAATGGGCCGCGTTGCGTGTACACGAGGTTTGGTACGGGGGAGCTTTTTCGCGGGAGAGGAGGGATCGGCTCTAATGAAAGACATCAGCACGTGGAGTAGGGGATGCGGGTATGCCAGGAATGCTGGGAAATGGTTCGCGCGTGCTTCGTTGCGTTTAGGTCTGCACTTGTATACCTACACATATATATCATGGTGTTGCACAGTAGAGGAGATTAACCGAGCAGTCTCCTTTTGTTGATTTTGTGCTTTACCCCCGCAATGTGCCTCGGGACGAAGAAACTTTTCCTATAATAACGAGCGATAAACAAACTCTTTGTTGATTTTAATTTCATCAAGTTTAGCTCGGCCATTATTTGTTACATTTCAGATTTCATGTAAGTTGACTTTCAAGTCCAAGTTAACTTGTGTATACCTAACGTGTACACATCACACAGTCGGACTAAATCTGGCTTTGATTGATAAAACACTCCATTGTTCCACGGTACGGTATGTACATGTCTGTATATGTACATTGTTTGCTAAAGTATGGGCCAGAGAAGAAACAACAGTCCACAGTCCGGAGTGAGGAAAAAAAATATGAATGGGTTTTTATCGCCCTCTACTTTAACAGAGAATGAGTATTTATACCTTTGTCTACGTGAAAAGCGTGGAAATAAAAGAGGCAAGGACAATAATAAAATCCATCACAGGAGCAAAAGCAGCTGTACGCACTTACGAGCGGAGAAACAATGGCCCGATGACCACTGCCTACCGCCCCTCTGTTTTGGTCCCACTGGCCATTTTGCAAAGTGCGCGGCTGTAGAACAGCATATGCTGCAGTAGAATCTCGAGTAGAATTATACACAGAAAGTGTTTTTTTAGCGAAATTAATGATAACCTTTGATATGATTGAAAAGTACCTATATATACCTTGGAATTACCTCTGAAACAATCCAACCGGGAACATTGGGGCATCGAATTTATGCAAAACGAAAAAAACAAACATAAATACCAGCACAAACAAAGCAAGGAAACCGGTGCTAGTGAATATTGTTGTGGCCCCATCAGCAGCAGAAGCCAGAAGGAAAAAAACAAATGGAAGCCCAGCTCGCAACCTTCCGGTGAACATCAAGAGAAAAGAATCGAAAGCAACCTTGCGCGCGAATCTCAATGGGAGTCGGAGTCGAATGTTTGGTTGAACGGTGCAATGTTCGATACATCCGTTTTTGGGGGTATACAAATCCTCCTCCTTTCCCTCTCTACGTGTAACCAATGCACACACACTACATTTGTTGGCAAGGGGATGCACAACAGTAGCCATGTAGAGCAGCGGCTCCGTTGGAGCCCCGTCATCCCGGAGTCCTCGTGGTGAGGGTGCATGACCGACGGGGCGCGAGAAAAACGAAAGCAAGGGTAGGAGCACCACTGTCTCCGGTTCGCCGAGTGTGTATAACAGCGTATACACTGGTGTGCGGAGGCAGCGTGGCGTGTATTGATCGAGTGGCTCTACCCTGACTTTCCCCGTGCAAGGATACATATATATACGTATACCCGGCCACCCTCGCCCTCACCACCCTTCCACCCTCCCTTCGCGTGGCTACGTGTACGTGCGTGAAACCAAAAAGAGAACAACGAGAGACGCCGGGCGTGCCTCCCTCTTCTCACCCCCCACCCACCCCCACTACACCGTGTATACAGTTGTACACATATAGCGGTGGCAGCAGAGCGCGAGCGTGTGTGCTTCATGCGTGGGTGATGTTTGTTATCTCTGCGAGCGAGCGAGCCGGGACTGCTGAAATTTTTGGGGAATCCGTATGTATGCGCCCTCCTGCTGAAAATCGGTATCCTATATTTACATGTACGCTTCTTCAAAAATCTACATTATATTATCTCCGCCGGTACGAGCTTGTGTAATTATACAATATGCCGTTCGTTATCGTTGTTGTTACTATGTACATGGGGATGATGCGGATTATGAGATATGATGGTTATTGTTACTGCGGTGCTACAACTTTACTCCCTTTATAATGTTGTTTTGCAGTTGCAAACGACTAATCATTTGGGCAATTTGAATACATCTCATATAAAGGCCAAGTTGCAGCTTGAGTTCAAAAGATCCGATGGATTGTACCACCAGACAGAGTATAGTGAAATGAAACGAAAAACAAAAAGAGTCGTTCGATTCTAAAACCAATCAAAAGCGCAGCGTTTTTTTTCCGCCCTTTGACCTCGTCTTTGATTGGGTTACATATTGTATCCTCGTCATCTGCGCTGCAGCGGATTCCACCTCCAGCTGGCTTTTGATGTGCAGACGAGCGGGTCGCCGTTGTTCCTCGAAAAAAAGAGAAACTGCAGTGATATCGAGCGAAAAGGGCGATGGTTGTTACACGCACGCATGCGACGACAAACTGCAATGTATGTAATTTATTGGCTGCACGGTAGGAAAAAAAAAAAAAATTCGGAAACGACTGAGAGAGAAAAGAGAAACCCTCTGCCCGTTGCAATGTGTAACGTAATATCACATAGAGTGTGTGTAACAGTGTAAGTATATAATGTAATGTCCACTCTTTGGAGCTTGACGTGTATCTGTATGAAGAATCCTAAGGGTTGAGGAACTCTCTTGTCTGTTCGTGTGTACATTTAGCGTTTTTTAATTTTTTCGCGTTTTTCTGGTTGATTCATTACCGACGAGGTTATCGACGTTGTATTCCATAAAGCCAAGCTATTTTTTTAATAAAATTCGGATGGATGATCTTAGGGGCGTGGTTCGTATAAAAAGGGATGTACAGCCACTGATCCACTGTTGCTGATTTACAATAGAAATAGAGACGATTTTATTTAACCAATCCAGTGCGTTGAATCACAACCGAGATCATAAGAGAGAAAAGGGAACACACTAACGCTATACTGTTGCTATATATACTATGATGGAAATTTGGGAAGTTTAAATTATACTATGCACAAGCTGATGCGAGAATCGATTACGTATATACACGGGGGCACATATATGTGTGGAGTATAGAAAGCGTCGGATGACGCAGGACTTGCGCGTAAACGTCCCCTCCTGATGTTTCCTACTAGCCACGTCTCAATTTTTTACAAACTTTATGGAGTAAAAATTAACGCGTTTAATGATCTCATACAGACGAAATGATTATAAAAGTACCAGTCATATCGACGACTAAGTACTGTTTTTCGAGGCACGACAAAGTTCGTCATTCCGAGAGTTACATGATGCGTAAAAAAGAAAAACACCACTCGATACATCGATTTATCCAAAAACAGATCTCGTATCTCATTGTGAAGCCTATACTCTCTTTCATCCGTCCAGCGCCCCGTTTCTTGTTGAATTCCGTAGTAGTGCGAGCGTATGTGCCCTCTCCTCAAATGGTAACCCTCATCAGCACGTCGTTCGTCGTATACGTATGATACAATATACATTTTACTACTTGACAAGCACAGATATTCCAATAAACTCATCTAGACTCGCTATTGCTGTATGATGGCACGAGCACTAATGGCAAACAAAAAGAAGAAACGCAATAAAAACCCCTCCGAAGGGGGCTTCTGAGCTTTCGAGCGCTTCCGTTTCCTCGGCTCTGCCATACATTGGCCGCCCGGTCGCGCCAACGTCCCGAACGCTCCCCGAGAGGAGTTCCGCTCGGCGCGGCTCCCTCGTGCTTTTCCAGCTTTTCCGCACACACACACACACACACACACACACACGCAAAGAGCAAAGAAAAGGAAGCGCGCGAACAAGCGGAGCGTTACTTTTATGCGTATGTATGTATGTATGTATGTATGTGTAAGGTCGTCTGTTCTCTCTGCGGAGGAGTAGCGGCGCCAAGAGAGCCACACACAGGGGGGGATAGAGCCTCCGGTGACGTACGAAGGATTTTGCGACAAAAACTCTGGCTTCTTACCCTCATACATGTATCATTGTGCGTGAAGGAGTTTTGCGAACTCGACCGTGAGAGCTGCTGGACCAGAGTTGGGGGTTGGGGGGGTGATCGTCCTTCCACGAGAACCGTTTGAAAGCCAAACCATCCAGGAAGTAACATGTTATACGAAGGCAAACAACAACAATAACGACAGCTATCCGTCTGGTGTATGTATGTATATACGCGGTGGAGTGAATCTAATGCCATGCATGCGAGGGAAATATCCGGCGGGTATCCTTCGGAGCATGGAAGCGAAATGTCTTCTCTGACGGAGACGCGCTACAACTATACGAGTAAAGCATTGTTTTCTGCAATATTCCTTTGATTCGCGAGCTGCACTGACGTGCATGCAAATGCATCGAGATCGGCCTTGCGTTGAAAAAAAAAAAAAAAAAATAAATAAGTGTCTCGAGTGCCATGTGATCGTTATATATACGCTGCACAGCCAAGGAGGTGCTCATTTTTTATTTTTTCATATAACCCATGAGAGACAGCCTATATATATATATTGGAGCTCTGATGGATTTTTCTCGAATCGTCTCGCAAAAAATATAAGGTATACAGTTTGAATTAAAAATCTCGATCCTATAGTGAAGCATCGTATTACAAAGACGAGGATGACTACAACGGAAAGTGCCTACTTACTTCCACTGTTGTTGTTGTTGTTCTATGCTATAAATGTTCCATTTTGTACGACGTACGTTAGTTCCCACTGTATACTACACACACAGATACTCGCGTATACATGAATTATGCATCGGCGCATCGCAGGTATAGAGCAGCGGCTGACGAGAATATCAAATTTTCAGAGGAAAAAAAGAAAGGTGGTTTGAAACTACCTGTATAGCCGAGCTGAATGGTTATACTATACACTGCTGCTGAAATCGCGATAATGTGGTTATACAATATTAAGACCCGTAGGCATCAGAGCTTAAAGTCTCTCTTGAGTCACATGCGATAAATCAAACGAATGGGAGAGAAACAGAAAGAGTCAGGAATTTCAAGATGCATCTCTCATGTATATATTTATTCGAGTAAGTCGCCCGCGATTAGACCAAAAAGCCGCGGCGAAGAAACGATTACGGAAGGGGCTCTTAACGTCACGGCCGCTATAATACCCTTTGATATCGCAGCGCGCGGTGGCGGAGCAAGTATACGGGGTAAGCGCGGCCGAGGGCTGTATATAGGTGTGTTCTGGTGTGCGTCGCCTGCACCGACTGTCAGACACACGGGACGAGAGAGGGAGAAGGACCTGTTGCTGTCGAGTTTACGGTGTTTTTACGAGCGACTTTACAGTCGGCTCCTACGAGGATTGTTATTATCATGTACTGACAAACACGTATACATATACCTCCAGCATACGCGCGCGACGCAGCATCTACGTATACCTGAATGGGACGCGATACGGGCTAAGACGATCGTATGCGTATAGACGTAATATTTGCACTTATTGGCGCGCAAAAACACACACTCGAGCTATACCTACTTCCTTCTTGTCCGATGCGATTCGAGTCTCTCTGGGCGGGTTAAAGTGGGTGTTGTATACACAAAGCTCCATGCGAGTACACAATATTATTACTGCCACTCTCGATCGGCCGCTTAATGCGTACGCGCGGGCTATTGTACTCCCTCGCGGCGGCTTTCGTGTACACCGCCGCCGGAGAGATAAAGAGTCGGACCGAGAGTGAATTAGATAGCGTCCGTTGCAATCTTGTCTTGTTACTCGCAACTTGATGGTTCTACCGCACCAACTTGCATGGATGCGTATACGTATATTATAGCCTGTACATAAAAAGTGTAGTTAACTACTTGCTCGTTGTGTGCGCGCGATTAAAAGCGCGCTACCTTATCCTGTATAGCTTGCCCTTCCGGACCATTGACAACGAACTTTATGTCGTGAGCAAACACAATTTTCTTGGCTGCTCAACTACATTGTCCATTAGGTTCATTGTTTTACTTGGTGGTATTTTTTTTTCATGCGGTAATCGCAAACGTATGTTGGAAACACTTTTTTTCATAACAAATTTTGAGAGACTGCGGGACATTTATAGATAAACTCTACAATATTGTATGAGAAAGACCTATACTTTAATTTTATTTTACAATCTGTATGAACCTTAAGCTTTAAATATAGCTAACCGAATTAACTCGGAAAGCATTACAACCCCCGAGCGAGAGAGAAAGATATGCACAAAAAAAAGTTTCAAAAAAACAAAAGTTGAAGAAACAAGTTTCTTCGCTCTTTCGAGCAAAGCAAAGCGAGTATGAGTAAAGTGTACCTCATGCAAGTATATATGGGCGAAAGCCAGTGTGAGTAGAGAAGGCGCGTCAAGTATAAAGGAAGAACTAATTTAGTTGGTGCACGCTCGCGAGTACTTACGCGTAAGTACCTACGTAGCGGGTGTACAGTTTTGTCTCCCGCGCAATTAGAACTTTTCTCTCTCTCTCTGCATTATTCATAACTCACGCCTCACTGCTATTACCACTACCTATTTTTTTTTGTTATTTCTCCTTCTTTATATTGTTCATCCACAAACTTGTATTTCAGGCACTCTGCTCGCTCAAGTTGATTTTCCAATTTTTATTTTTTTTAAATATATTAATGCACAGTGCGAGCAGGGGATCAAGGTGTTTTGGTTGGTTGATATATTATTATGCACCTACCGCTTCTTATTTTGTTTTACTACATTCTTGACTGAAAAGCGCCAAAAGGAAGAGATGTGCAAAAGCCAGTCCCGGCGTGCTTCACGAATTTTAGTAAAATTTCACGGCAACGCTAATTATACAGATAGAGGCATATGCACGAACGCGGCTCGCTAACTTTTTCCAAACTCGGCGACATAAATATATACTCGGACGTACCTACAGCCTCACTTCGAGTGCAATGGATATAGAAAAGATTTAACTGAGGGTTAATCATTGTTAAGAGCAACCAAACCCACCTCATAGTCAACGACAGTAGCACGTTGGGCATGGACAAGTTGACGCGACAATAAAAAACGTAATCCACAGACTGCAGAGTCCACTCCCCCCTTTTATCCCTCCCTCCTGACCCGAGATAACGAAGGGCTTTTAATTAAACGCGAGAGGGCAGGCACACGCACTTTATTACCACGTGCATTGTATCTACTACTAGCTAATATACTCATGCGGACACGTGCGTGCCACAAACAAAAAGCGTGACAGCGGCAAGCAAAGTCACCATACCCGATGCTCGAAGATAACGTGGTTTTTATATACATGTATCATGTAAAACCCTCCGCGTGGACAACTGAGTGGGTATACGTAAGCATAAAATAATTCTGATTGTAATCACCCATGGGTTTTTCCGCGGGCTCCTTCAACCCTTTCGCGAGTTTGAGGTCAACGACATTGTCATCATCATCTATATGGGGCGACGAGAGCTATTTATAGGTGGATACAGTACACGATTGCCGGGAAAATTTGGTATTTTTGGAGCGCCTCGAGTCGAAACCGATCCAATAACCATAGGCTATTATATTTATGTAAGACGCAACTATACGTATAAGGTTTTAATAATTGTTCCATTGCAATGTCATTTCGAATGCATTGCGTAACGATAAATTTAAATTATTACTGAAATTATTATTAAATTATTAGTGAAACGACAAAAAAAAAAAAAAAAAAAAACAACGAAGAGGTTCGTATCCTCTTGTGTTACACTAAACCCCCCAGCGTCTGCATCACCGTTCAACGAGGACAAGAAGGAGCCTCGAGAGAGAAAGAGATAGCACTCGCAGAGGGCTTTTCTCCTCCCGCGCAATATCCATAGAATTACCATACGATTAAGGGCGTGCGTGGACGCGAAAGGGACTCCGTATATGAGTGCACAGAGATGAGTAAGGGGGAGGTGGACGGTGTAGAGGCCTGTGCCTTTGGAGAACGACTCCGCGGCCTAATTTACGCCGTTCCGTGCGCTCCACATTTTTTTTTTTCTCATTAATTTCGATCTAGAGGCCCATATGGTGTTTCGACGGATCTTCATGGTGCAAACAGGGTTAGACGATATCAACACTATATAGTAACGTGCAAGCGGCGCATCATCATTATGGTATACCTATAACACGAAATAATATATGCTCCGTCGAATGACCCGTGCAGAGAGAGAGAGAGACTTTTAGTACGGCTTCTTGGCTGTACGAGCGCGAATACAAGAGGAGCAGCGGATAAAAAAAAAGGGTGGGTGGGGGGAGGAGGGATGACGTGTGCAGCGGCGCGTGGTCGAGGGCTGACTTTATTCCGGCTTTTATTGTTCCCGGAGAGTTGTGCGCGGGGGGGAGAGAGGCCGTCTCTCTCTCCTATATGGCCCCGTAAAAGTACTCTCGGTGACTGTCGGGGATGGCTCTCTGACGCGTAAATGGTGGCATCGGGAGCTCATAAGGGAGCACGGGGTGTGCGCGATATTTTTTTTTTTTTCCCCTTACACGCTACGAGTTTATTGCTGTTACGGCGAGCACGAAACGACTTTTATTGGGAATTTCATTACGGTGCTAATGACACACAACGTCGTGCTCGGGGTAAAGGGTGTTTAAGGTATACCTATACATTCGATCTCAATATGTTCCTTTGGTGTAAGTGCGGTACATGATCATACATATAAGTACAGTTTTTCCCGACACGCGCCGCTGAATTAATTTATACGGAAATATCTATAAGCAGTATAGGTGTACTTTTACGATGCCTGACGAAGCAAATACCGACAAATGTATATTATGAATGTATTATCGTGTCGTGTACACCTACATTGCACGAATATTGTAAAAAGATAAAAAAGAATCAGACGCTAATTCATCAGTTTCAAATGTACAATCATTTCCATGGGTACTGGGAGAAAAGAAGCAAATGGTATTTCGCCGGGGAATCTATATGGTGAAATTTTCTTTTACTTTGTTTCTACATCTTTGTTTCAAAAGTACAGGCATCACCAATATAAGTACCGCTGCGACTCCAGAATGTATACAATACAATATACTTATGTGTGCGGTTCTCCTCCGTATTTCGGCGTCGAGGAATGAAATTTATGCAACCGTACCATACACAAGTATAAATATGGCCCACACAAAAGGAATGCGCGCAACGTTTCATCGATTCGCGTCGCTCAATCACTTGGACGTTTCCAAAGGCGCCGCAACGCAAGAATAAAGTAAAAGCGCAAAGGTATACTTATACACCCGTACAATACAAACATATATATACATAGAGGTAAGTGGCACCGCGAGTACCTATTGGTAATAGGGGGGGCACGTTCGAGATATATGGCTCGTTAGTCGGGCAGAGGAGGAGACACACGGAGGAAAAAGAACGTGTATGTGTATCGCGTTCGAAAGCATTGGCAATATAGAGGAGGAGCTGCAGCGGCATCCCATCCGAGGGAAGGCAAAAGTAGCAGAAGAAGAAAAGGAGGCCGGTTTACCTTGACTGCCAAAGTTGTTGCCGTGTCGGAGGACCCGAGAGGACCAGGACAAAAAAAGAAAGAGGAAATATCGGAGCCCATCCGCGCGACGGTGGCTGCAGCGTATACAGGGCCTTGCCTCTATATGTTCGGGGAGATCAAGCGGAGGAGAAAATGCAGTGCGCCGCGGCGAGAGATACCGATCTCTCTCGCGGGAGGAGGGGGGAGAGGCAAGGGGTTCGCGTTTACAATATAAGCCGATGCTGACGACGCGCGCGGTATACGGGAGAAAAGGGGAGAAAATATGGAGAAGAGAGAGAGAGAGAGAGGAGTATACGAGAGAAGATGCACGAATGCAATGTATATATACCTGCGGGTGAGGAAGTCCGCGGAAAAGGATAATCTTTTTTACTTGGATTATAGGCAACTTGTTTTTCTTTCGTGCACCGCGCACCGAAGTCTCGTGACGCAATTTCTTCATTTATGGTTTGCCGATCTCGGTCGAGAAATTTCAAATTTTCTCCAATTTCGGGGTACTTGCCTGATAATCATCATTGGCTTACCCATCCCTTGGCTTACTTCATAGCGAGAAAATGGTTTTCAAGATTTCAACTCATGGACTAAGTACTATAGAATAAAGAAAAAATTGATAGTACCGAAGAACCCGAGTGGGCTTGTTAAAATTCATTCCCGAAACCCGAAAACGACGTATTTTTGGCGTAATCCTTCGTATACCCTTTACATCCCTATATACCTGGCGCGCAGAGAGAGAGAGAGAGAGAGAGGAACGAAGCGCTGCAACTTTGAGCGTAAATAAGTCGGAGAGAGAGAGAGAAAAAAAAGGCTGCAACGGGGGAGCGTTGACTCCACCGCGTCGGCTCTTTCTTGCAGCAGTACCCATACCTATATACACACGCACACGCGCGTATGATATTCTCACGATTAACTCCGCTCGGCTCGCCCGTGTAGCAACTTGGTCGAGGGAATTTTTGTTCGACGCCTCCGATGCTTACCATCGGTATACCTTAGGTTTCAGTTTTGGGATTCAAGGTGTATACCTACAGCTTTCAATTTTCACCGCTATGGTACCGATGTCGCGGGAGCCTATCACGTAAATCCACACGCCGTACAGCGAGTTCGAATCCCAATGTACTCACTCGTTCGAATGGAAACAGTGCCCGGCACGCGATGTTGTTTTTTTCGAGACGTCATCCCGGCTCCCGCGGCGACGTCTCTCTAAAATTAGATGCCGATTATCTTTGTCACGGTTTTTCGAGAGCCGGTTTTCTGCGGCTTGATCGACGTCGAAATTATTATTATTATATCACTATACATACTCCGGTGGAACGAGTATATGGGTGTACACACCATCATGGAAAAGCGAAGATCATCGATGAACAATAATTCCGAGCGTATAGACCCGCCGGGAGTAATATTTGTGCATGTGGGTACAAGAATAACTTCGGTATGTTTCGAATGCTCTTTCGTATACATAAAAAAATACAATAAAAATTACGCTTTTCTCTATTATATTAGTCACCAAATGACGGTGTCAACGGAAAATAAAGCAGATCAGAATATGTCCCGAAACCCTTTAACATGTAGGTACAAGGTATGCCCAGCCAATTTTAATCCTCGCAAAAAGTCGATAAGAGGCGGAGCGCGCAACGTGCCGAAAACGGAAAAGAAAGAGAAGAGGGAGGGGGGGGAGAAGCGAACATCTTTTTCTCTTTTCTCTCGGATATCGAAGAACTGCTGACGTTTTCAATGCCACGGGGGAGAGATCGAGAGGCCCTCTCTCTCCCGGGGATGTGCTCTCATTTCTGCATCTCCGGGCGCGAAAGCGCAGAAACGGTTGATATGGAACCCTTCCACGGGGGCGTCTATTCGTTCGTACAGCTATTCCACCGATACCCGGATGTACAACTCGTCTTTGTGATCTTTTTGCGCGACTCACAACTTTTTCTCGAGCTTTTCGCGTTTTGGTGGATGTATATAATTATACACGCGTGCTTGGGACTTTCCATGGTTCTAGTGCTAATTAAAATCAAAGGCCAACGCTATAGAGACTTATATTATCCCTGACGTTGCCTCGCGCGACGAGAGCATTGTGACTGAAATGCTTGCCTACTCGATCGTTGGGCAAATAAGTTTCTTTTACAATGAACGTTGGTATAGAGTGGCGGTACAGTAGTACACGATCCCTTGGAGAAAAAAAGGGGGGGAGGGTCCCGAAAGTTCCCCGGTTCTCAAATCTAGGTTTTCCCCTCGTTGTGTGTACTTGGATACTCGAGAGGAGAAGAATATAGGACGCGCGAGAGATCGAGTTTCTCTTTCGCCTCAGTATGGATACAGGAGGCGACAGATGCTGGCTTTTCCAGGGCTTTCCGGGGTCACGTCACCACCCGCTGTCGGGGGACTTTGGTGCAGTATATATACGGAAGATTATTTCGGGGAACGAGTCCGCGCTCCCGCGGGACGCCTGGGTCTCAGGCGCCGAAAGTGACCCGAAGAGTATAACCCGTGTTACCGAGTTTTCCCGTCTACACCTTTCTCTTGGAAAAAACAAAGGATAAAGGAGGAGCCAAAGTTACGACGGCGCTCGATCTACCCTATGAATGGCTTTCGTGATGGTGGAAAAACGTGTGGTCCAGTCGGTTATCACCCACGATTCCCAATGCGGACGGAGTTGATTATCCGCGTAATAAAATGACCGGTGAAACGGTTCTACTCAACGTTACGTTATTCTTTTTTCGCCCTTGCGTCCATTTTTTTGTTTTTACCAAAAAAAAAAAACTTCCACAGCCAATATACCGTTTGCACCGACGCTGCTATTGGCTGATGCCAAATTTATTGTTTCGCCTGCAGTTGCGTGCATCTTGTAGGCAATGGCGCGCGGGTGATTTAGTTGAAAAATTACTGGGGCGCGACGGGTGCCCAAACAAAAATAAAATTAAAAAAGTACATAATATGTATGTACATTATGTATATTAACATTAGTAGCGCATCAGCGACGTATACATCGTGCACTTTGCGCCAAACACAAATCACTCGTCCGATAAAATTGTGTTATTCCCCCCATATCCTCTGGAAGCGATAATTCTTCGTTTCGTCGAGCGAAAAATAAGGGACGAAATCAGCTGACGATGCGAGGGTACCGATTCTTCCTTCCTCGGCATAAGTATTGCGTGTGCACGAATCTTCCCCAACCCCCGTATATCAGCGCCGCTGCGCATGTACAACCGCACGTGCACGAACCGGCGAGGAGACGCGGGAAAGAAAAAAAGAAATGGACCGGGATAGATGTATACTGGCACGAAAATAAGGATAAGGGGAGGGGAACTACTCGCGGTGCATGCCGTGAGCCGATGGGGGAGCAAACACCCACAGCCAGGGCAGGGTATTGCAGGGGCGTGGTGTGGCTGAGCAACCACACGCGGTCCCCTCGGTCGCCACCTGCCTCTTTGGAATAATTACGCGCGTTTCGCGGTCTCTGGATGATCGGCGAGCAAATTGTAATCCAAGCGGCGCGTAAAAATTATGTTTACGAGTTTCAAATGGCGGGGAAACCCTCGATCCGGCGGCGTCTCCCCCGTGTGTATATACCCTCGGTCGGTTGCGATTGAATTTTTTCAACTTCATTATACGACCGTGACGCAAGGATGAGGAGGCGCCAACCCACCCCGGCTTCTTTAGTTTTTACGGTGTGCCGAGATACGCGCTTGTTTTTATTTCACTGTCCTGGATGGGCTGCGTCTAGGGGTGTGGATGGGCCTTCATTGATGATTATTCCCCTTTTCTCTTTTGATGATCGATAAAAATGTTTAACCACATAGCCATACGATCTTATACAACGAATCTTATACCAGTAATGTTTTCTTGAGGGTTCATAAAATATTGTTAGCCATGCGTGTTAAATTGCACGGGTGGAAATTTACTCGTACGTGATAAATTGAAAAGTGGCGTAATGACACAGCGTTAGTTATGGCGAAAAAATGTAATAAGAAAGCTTCTGTGTGCTAAGGATCTTGGGCGTAATCGCAAGATCAACAAACCGTGTGTGGGAGATAAGATTTACGTTTATCAAACAATTTTGACAATGGAGCTTTCAGCCAAAAATAAACACAGCTTTTGGAGTCCAAACGCGAACGCATTACGCTACTGGAGAGTTTGTTTGTTTTTAAAAAAAAAACGTTGTGACGACGATTGTAACGAATTGCATTAGGTAGCAAATAATGTTTACTTACCAGTTTTTTCCTTGATTTCGCAAAGCACCGAAAACAGAGCTGGCTTCATTCTGTGACAGTTCAACGTGTGCTTTCTGAAAATTGAGTCGTTCATGAGTCGCAGTTGTTTTTAATTTATATAAAACTACAAGCATGGTGTTGTAACATTTTATTGACCAAGTGCTGTGTTTACGTGACTATATGACATGTATGTGTGCACACAAACAGCTGTTGATCTGCTACTCTGTTTACAAACAAACTGTTAAAATACTTGGACGATGAAACCGACTATCAAACCGACTATTTACATGGTTGATAAAATAATTAATGTGTATTTAAAATGCATTCAAAACACCCAACGAATCACTTGGTCCTAATTAAAAATCCACCATACTGGTCAAAAGCAAATATGTATTCATGCACCCAACATTTATAAATACAACAAAAAATGTTTAAATGTATACGCAGCACTGCAACACACACACACACACACGTACACCCATATTTATACATACACACTCGCACGCACAGCATCCAAAAACCACACAATGTAAGCAAGCCGCACTGGTCGAGAGAGAGAGAGAGAGAGAGAAGCTACTAGCTGGGTCAGGAAGATCTTTTGCTCACCTTGCCTGAGCTTCGTCCAGGCTCTGATCGGTGATGTTCATAATCTGCTGGAGTATGTCACCAATGTCCTGCTTGCGCGCCTCGATCGCCTGGTCGGGTCCCTGGCCCGCCGAGCCGTCGACCGGGCCCATGTTCCCGTAGCCACCGCTGTTCTGGCCGCCCTGGCCCTGATTACCGCCCATCAGACCGACGTTTGAACCACCGTGTTGTAGCATCCTGCCAGTATCATCCATCAACCGGACGACGAGTCTGTGTGTTTTTGTGCGCGGGTTCAGCTACGCACGACGGGAGACGCTACTCCTCGCGCGCCGCGTCCGCTCGCTGGAATTAGCACTCGCACTCTACTACTTCTGCTGCTATACTGCTGATGCTGACAACGCAGTGCACCACCTATATATATATATATCTATATATGTATATGTGTATACCACCTAGGTGTACACCGCACACCAGGGAACACTATTTTCAGGTTATGCGCCTCTGACGATGGTGATGTTGTTCCTCTCTTTGTTTCCGTCTCCAGAGGATTGGCTTCGTTCTCTACACGGTCTACAGTCTACACACTACTTTTACACACACTACAATTCGTACAGTGCATTAATCCCTTCGTTTTTGACGGTAGGCAACTTACAGGCAGGCCGCTTTTGGATACACACATACATACATATTATAAGTACGCGCTCCTCTCGTGATACTCGCGTTTTTCTGAGCTAAAATATTTTTATTCGCGCACGATCTTAAGTATATGATGGACACATTTTACAAGAACTCAAGTATACGAAGAGGCTTTTTTCCTCGCTTACACTCGCGGCTCGCGCGTACGTAGTACGTACCACTACCCACATACAACGTATACTTCTTTGTATTGTATGTGATGCGTATAAATAGAGAGTACAGGCAAAGGTATATACAACAGTATTGGTAGAAACTCGTTTATAAGGTACTCTGTTTGCACTTTTCGCAATTCCTTTCGACGGATTGTCGCTACTTTACGTATACACTGAAAGTTTCAAGGTCGGTCGGGAGTACTTTGGTACTTATAGGTAAAGTACCTTCTACAGCAACAGTGGCTGCAGCGGCACAGGACAACAACAGCTCGCCACTATCGCCGACCTCGAACTCGAAGAGAAACACCGATGACCGCGTCACCCCGTCCACCAGACCCTATAGTCAAGATATATACACTTTGGTGAATGCGATTCGCAACTTCAGTTCAGAGTTTGAGTTTTGGAGCAGCTTACCCAGGAGCGCCTCCTGCTGAAAAGATAACTGCTACAACTATCTGCGGGTACAAGTGTGTATCCTTATCGGCTGTTGTCACTACAGAATAGATCGCTGATGAGCATCCCTTAATTCAAAAAAATTCTTACATGTTGCGAGCAAAGTTCTTTGATTTTTTATGAAAGATGCATTTATATACAAATTATTATATTTGGGAAACAAATGAACAAACATTTAAATAAATTTTATGTCATTCTTGATAAATTTGAGAAATTTCCATTAAGAATTCAAAATGTCAAATAAATACATGTATTAAACTATACATTTAAAAATTTTTATTCCAGACTTATAAAGTGAGTTACTTAAAAACTTTTACTTTCTCCCTTGAAAGTCTTTTTTTTTTTTTTTTAACATCATTTGATAAATAATTTCTTAGGAATAATTAGTAATGTACAATTATGTTAAAGTGTATTCAACAGTATTTAAGTTTATTGTAAAACTATTGCACTACATTAATTTACATTATTACAAGTTAAAACACAATTTGAAGCTTTTTTAAATTCAAATGGATACTTTTTTGGGGATGCTTCAATTTTTAATACTCTAAATTGAGTTTATTTAATTACAAGTTGCAATATGAAACTTATCGTGCATCATGTCAGTGTAAAAAAATAAAATAAGCAAAACTTTGAATACAATAATTTTTGATGACTATTATAATGTACTATACACGTTTATGTCAATTAATAAGCTGCTTCTTCCATCAATTTGGTAGGACGTAGAACAACTAACTTCTTTCCCTCAATATCTAATCGATCAAAACGTGATTCTACTCTAGTGGAGTCTTCAGGTGACTTGAAATACACAAAACAGTACCGAATGTTTGTTTTTGGTTCAATTACTACGTTACTGACTGCAAGTGGCTCAAAATTGTCAAACAAATGCAAAATATAAGCAGACCCATAATTGCATGGGATGTTTCCGACAACAACTTCCTGCGCATCCAGTATTGGCCTCGTTGAATCCTTAGATTTTACTAATTCAAGATCAGGCATTTCTTCTAGATTGGTTTCCTGTGTCATTGCATCAGTAGAATTGCCTTGTGAGTTTCTTGAATTGTTTGGTCTTGTCTGATTATTAACGTTAGAGTTCCATTTTTTCTTTAAATAATTCATGTCTAAATTATTAGAATTATACTTTGGTTTGCTGTTAAATAAATGACTCGAATCTTTACTGTCCGATTTGTTAGAATTGTAACTTTCAGAGTCAGCTGCAGAAAAATGATTTTCAAAGCCATCGTTGTCATTTGAAGACTTAGGTGAACTTTTATTTCCATAATCATGTCTACAGTTCTGTTTACCTTTAGCATTAGAATTTCTTCTATTTTTTTGGCCACTATTGTTACTTTCACCATCTTTACCACTATTGCCAACAGAAACATTTATATTTCGGTCCTCCCATATAGGATTCGATTGTTCTTGTTTCTTTTTACGAGGTTTTAGAAATTTGAAGTTTTCATTCTCCTTGTATGCTTCAAATGCTCTTTTAGCATCATCGTAACTCCTAAATTTAACAAACCGATAACCAGTTTCATCTCCAGCTGACTTTACATCAAAACAACCAAATCGTTCAAAAAATCCTCTGATTTCTTCCAGCTCAAAAGCTTTGATATTTTGGAATAAAATATCGAATACTTTATTATTTTCGTGTACATAATCATCAGTATCCATTTTTGAATCTAAAAAATTCACAGTTGTTAGTAAAATAATATGGCAAATGCCTACACTTAATATTTATAAAATGTTCTTAAAGGGTAGATAATAATAAAATACTCAAAATATTTTTTGTAAATATGTGGAAATTTTATTACTGAGATATCAAAGCAATGCTCCAACACATGCAAGATTTTCTAACCTAAAAATATGTTTTTATTCATAATAAAGCTATTTTTACAACAAGAAAATAAATTTTTAAGGAAACGTTAATAAATGTTAGCAAAAATTTATGATAATCAAAATTAAACAAATCTAAATGGATTGCTTGTAAGAACTTACTAATGGTAAAAGTTAATACTAAGAAATTTTAAAAACACACCATCCATCACAAAGAAACAAAATGTGTTCTGGTCCTTATTGTAATATGCTTACTAGAGAATTTAAATCTTTCTTTCACAAACGTTGGATCACAATCGATGTGGCCGTATGATGCAGTGCACATATAAACAGAGTACTTATAATTGAGTAGAGGGTAGAGGAGAAAAAGCAAATACTTAAAAGAAAACAGTTTCCGTTTCTGGATAAATAAGAACACGTATACTTATAAGAGCCTCTTACCAAGAGTATATGGTCAGTGGACACGTGGATACGTAAATGCACAAAACTACTTCACCCTAGTTATTGTAGTTTGTTCATAGGAATCGTATAAAGATAAGCATAAAGCAGTGGTACTTAGGTATATACCAACTTTAACTATAGAAAGCTAATCCCAAAAATTTTTTTCTTTCAAAATTTCGACTTCATAATCATATAGGCAAGTAGTATTGGGTATAGTATGTAAAGTGAATCGCTCCCAATCCAAACAGTCCAAACTCCGAACTCCGATTTTTCCAACTCAAACACTTTAAGTATAGATGACGCGCTATAACGATATATATATGTCACCATGTAGATGATAATATACTTATCATATAGACGCACATTAATGTTCATTTTCTAATCTATATATTATACATTATTTTTATTAAAAAAATTTTAATGTAGTTTGATACTTTTTAAATCCATATTCTATATGCACAATATAGAATTGCACATTTTTTTTGCAATATTAAACACATTCGACGTGACATGGTACCGGTGAAAAAGCAATATAGAGAAATATAACGAAATTATTGCGAAAAATCTAACTTTGTAGTGATTGGATCCAATGTAACTTAAAAAAAAAATCCAATAATATAATGAATTTTTATTGGTTGAAAATTCGGTAACCAAATCAAATATCGTCTGCTTCTCAAACTCGCATGTTAATTATCAATGTATTTTTTGTTTAATGACTTTCACAAACATTAAGTTTTAGCAAATCGAATATAAGTATATTTTTATCACGTACAATAAATGTATTATATACTAGTACGTACACCCCCTTTGGTAAACAAACTAAGTACTATATACGGTGTTTCAGCTTGTCTTTGCTTTGTTACCGCATGAGTCCCGCAGGTCTCGGTGAAGTGAAATTAAGTGTTGAAAAGATTAAAAAGTAAGTATATATAGATTAGTAGGTAAATTGAATATTTTTGTCGCCAGTCTGCCAATATCACAACTCAACATCTCAATAAAAATAACCCTTGCAGATCGCGCAGCACAGTAGTTAACCTTTCTTCACGTTTGAAGCACGAAAATGGATGACGATGGACCTCTGTGGTCAGTGGACTCTGTTGGAAATTACTGGTTGATGTTCCCCAACAAACATGCTCTCGGAATTGAGGAAATACGTGAAATTTTTTCCGAGTTTGGCTACGTCAAAAATGTAACCCAAGCAGGCAACGAGAAGGGACTTCGATTTGTACAATTCACAACTTTGAAGGACACCGAGAGGGCCATCGAGAACTTAGAGGACCATCCGACTATCAGCTTACGAAAGCATCGACCACCAAAAAAAAACAAGAATAAAACAAACACTGCTAGTAACACTAATGTCAACAAAGATGTCAGATCGCCAAATAAAACTGATTCAGAGGAGGACTACAAAAAAAATTTGTTCCAGAGAAAAAACCCTTTACACAATAAGAGTGAACAGTTTAGTAGTGATTGCAGTTCTCAAGTTAGCAGTGAACAACAACGTAATGGCAAAACTGAGTCGTTGTTGTTTAAAAAAATACACAATATTCCAAAAAGTATGGTTAATGATAATTATAGCTTACAGGATTCATTTTTTTCTGCTAGGAGCTCGGCGTCACTTGATTCACTTGACAAAATTTTTACAAAACAGGAAAAAGTCTGTGCTCCTCTTTCTTCTCCAGAAGTAACAATGGATGATACTGCTTTGCATAATGATTCGATGAATAACTTTGTTGATAGTCTTGTTAGTGGTAATGAGAGTGATCAAATACCTGACCTAGTTACAAAAGTAAAACTTGTACCATCTTATCCTGTACTAGAAGCAGGAGAAGTTATAGTGGGGAACATTCATCCTCGTTATGGTGTTGGTTACATGTTGCACTTGTTTGAGAACTATGAACCAATTGCCATCAGTTTTATTAAAGTGACATCGAATTCTGAGCTCAGGTATTGCCATGTTTATTTTAAAAATTTACAAGACTCGATAGACGTTGAAGAAAATTTTGATAAGTACAAATTGGCAGGAAGAAATTTGATTGTGGCAAGGCCGAGTAGTTTATTGAAAGAGGCTCATCTTCGAAAACGATAGATTATAGCATTTAATTTATACAAATTATTATCAAGCCTTAAATGTGACGTATTTTTTACAATGAAGTAGTGGCAATGAATCGGTGATTTTGTTTATATTTTGAAGATTTTTTGCGATTGAATGTTACTGTAATATGCATGTATTGATCAACTGTAGAAATATACATCTTAATCTATTTAATAAAATGACTTATTTTCAAATTTCTAGAAATAGTAGTTTTCCTACGAGTTTGAAAAGTCTTTGTTTGCGAACCGAGATAGACCGGGAGCCTGCGACAAAAATTTTTGTCAAATCTTATTCACCAAAATACGTCATACATTGTATAAAGTACGTTATTCTGATGTCGAAAACCCATTTCTTACACTTAAACTATGGGACAACTGCAATAGCTGTTGCGGGGGAGTATACAAAAAAAATAGCTGACATGTAAAATCTTATTCATTATGAAACTGATTTTGTAGTTAATTTTTAGTAATTTAATTATGAAAATACATTTCTTACACCTGACAAGCGGGGAAAAGTTGTTCTTACAGAGTGCAAATCATGTGATATTTTTCGAGGGTGGTGTCAAATTTTATTCACTCAATTATTTATATGAGAGGGAAGTTTGAACCATAAATAATTAGAAAAAAAAGTTCTTAGAACTTGAACGCGGACCAAAAGAGTTCTTACACTACTTTCAAAGTGATAATTGAGAATATCCACTGAGCTCTTTTGCTGCAGTGCGCATGCGACAGTTATTATTTAGTTTTACTTCATCAATGGATTTAATCGCATGTAAACATAAAAAATAGATAAACTATACGAAATTATATGGAAAACATAGGAGGAAAACATATACTGTTTTAAATGGTTTGAAGGTGACCAGTTACCGCCACTCATCGACGAAATCATACTAGACAATACCATTGTAGAAAATGAAGGTACTCTAGTATTTATTAAAAGTTCCTTTAAAATTTTCAGCAAGTACTCAAATATTATTTTATTCCAGATCAATCAGAGGAAATAAATGACGGTGATATTGGCCACCTGATGGAAAATTTAGAAACAGAATTTTCGGATGACGATTCCAATTCCTCCCCAGAATATTCAGATGAAGATGAAGAAATTGACGATATATAATTTTTAATGTCAGGTTTTATTAAACAAATGTAATAAACAATGAATACTTTTATTGATTTACATCGTTTCTTTTATTATTTCAAATATTCATGTTATTAGTCACACGTACTGTTAATTACTGTATGCGCACTATACCAATGAATACGTTGGATATTAACTATTTTTACTTTGAAAGTAGTGTAAGAACTCTTTTGGTCCGCGTTCAGGTTGTAAGAACTTTTTTTTCTAATTATTTATGGTTCAAAATTCCCTCTCATATAAATAATTAAGTGAATAAAATTTGACACCACCCTCGAAAAATATCACATGATTTGCACTCTGTAAGAACAACTTTTCCCCGCTTGTCAGGTGTAAGAAATGTATTTTCATTAATTATTTATTAAAAACTTACTACCATTTGAGTTTCAAGATGAATAAGA
>NW_019379535.1:533575-571956 GCF_000648655.2 Copidosoma floridanum | reverse complement strand
AAACTCAAATGGTAGTAAGTTTTTAATAAATAATTAATGAAAATACATTTCTTACACCTGACAAGCGGGGAAAAGTTGTTCTTACAGAGTGCAAATCATGTGATATTTTTCGAGGGTGGTGTCAAATTTTATTCACTTAATTATTTATATGAGAGGGAAGTTTGAACCATAAATAATTAGAAAAAAAAGTTCTTACAACTTGAACGCGGACCAAAAGAGTTCTTACACTACTTTCAAAGTGATAATTGAGAATATCCACTGAGCTCTTTTGCTGCAGTGCGCATGCGACAGTTATTATTTAGTTTTACTTCATCAATGGATTTAATCGCATGCAAACATAAAAAATAGATTTTATTCCAGATCAATCAGAGGAAATAAATGACGGTGATATTGGCCACCCGATGGAAAATTTAGAAACAGAATTTTCGGGTGACGATTCCAATTCCTCCCCAGAATATTCAGATGAAGATAAAGAAATTGATGATATATAATTTTTAATGTCAGGTTTTATTAAACAAATGTAATAAACAATGAATACTTTTATTGATTTACATCGTTTCTTTTATTATTTCAAATATTCATGTTATTAGTCACACGTACTGTTAATTACTGTATGCGCACTATACCAATGAATACGTTGGATATTAACTATTTTTACTTTGAAAGTAGTGTAAGAACTCTTTTGGTCCGCGTTCAGGTTGTAAGAACTTTTTTTTCTAATTATTTATGGTTCAAAATTCCATTGCACATTTTTTTTGCAATATTAAACACATTCGACGTGACATGGTACCGGTGAAAAAGCAATATAGAGAAATATAACGAAATTATTGCGAAAAATCTAACTTTGTAGTGATTGGATCCAATGTAACTTAAAAAAAAAATCCAATAATATAATGAATTTTTATTGGTTGAAAATTCGGTAACCAAATCAAATATCGTCTGCTTCTCAAACTCGCATGTTAATTATCAATGTATTTTTTGTTTAATGACTTTCACAAACATTAAGTTTTAGCAAATCGAATATAAGTATATTTTTATCACGTACAATAAATGTATTATATACTAGTACGTACACCCCCTTTGGTAAACAAACTAAGTACTATATACGGTGTTTCAGCTTGTCTTTGCTTTGTTACCGCATGAGTCCCGCAGGTCTCGGTGAAGTGAAATTAAGTGTTGAAAAGATTAAAAAGTAAGTATATATAGATTAGTAGGTAAATTGAATATTTTTGTCGCCAGTCTGCCAATATCACAACTCAACATCTCAATAAAAATAACCCTTGCAGATCGCGCAGCACAGTAGTTAACCTTTCTTCACGTTTGAAGCACGAAAATGGATGACGATGGACCTCTGTGGTCAGTGGACTCTGTTGGAAATTACTGGTTGATGTTCCCCAACAAACATGCTCTCGGAATTGAGGAAATACGTGAAATTTTTTCCGAGTTTGGCTACGTCAAAAATGTAACCCAAGCAGGCAACGAGAAGGGACTTCGATTTGTACAATTCACAACTTTGAAGGACACCGAGAGGGCCATCGAGAACTTAGAGGACCATCCGACTATCAGCTTACGAAAGCATCGACCACCAAAAAAAAACAAGAATAAAACAAACACTGCTAGTAACACTAATGTCAACAAAGATGTCAGATCGCCAAATAAAACTGATTCAGAGGAGGACTACAAAAAAAATTTGTTCCAGAGAAAAAACCCTTTACACAATAAGAGTGAACAGTTTAGTAGTGATTGCAGTTCTCAAGTTAGCAGTGAACAACAACGTAATGGCAAAACTGAGTCGTTGTTGTTTAAAAAAATACACAATATTCCAAAAAGTATGGTTAATGATAATTATAGCTTACAGGATTCATTTTTTTCTGCTAGGAGCTCGGCGTCACTTGATTCACTTGACAAAATTTTTACAAAACAGGAAAAAGTCTGTGCTCCTCTTTCTTCTCCAGAAGTAACAATGGATGATACTGCTTTGCATAATGATTCGATGAATAACTTTGTTGATAGTCTTGTTAGTGGTAATGAGAGTGATCAAATACCTGACCTAGTTACAAAAGTAAAACTTGTACCATCTTATCCTGTACTAGAAGCAGGAGAAGTTATAGTGGGGAACATTCATCCTCGTTATGGTGTTGGTTACATGTTGCACTTGTTTGAGAACTATGAACCAATTGCCATCAGTTTTATTAAAGTGACATCGAATTCTGAGCTCAGGTATTGCCATGTTTATTTTAAAAATTTACAAGACTCGATAGACGTTGAAGAAAATTTTGATAAGTACAAATTGGCAGGAAGAAATTTGATTGTGGCAAGGCCGAGTAGTTTATTGAAAGAGGCTCATCTTCGAAAACGATAGATTATAGCATTTAATTTATACAAATTATTATCAAGCCTTAAATGTGACGTATTTTTTACAATGAAGTAGTGGCAATGAATCGGTGATTTTGTTTATATTTTGAAGATTTTTTGCGATTGAATGTTACTGTAATATGCATGTATTGATCAACTGTAGAAATATACATCTTAATCTATTTAATAAAATGACTTATTTTCAAATTTCTAGAAATAGTAGTTTTCCTACGAGTTTGAAAAGTCTTTGTTTGCGAACCGAGATAGACCGGGAGCCTGCGACAAAAATTTTTGTCAAATCTTATTCACCAAAATACGTCATACATTGTATAAAGTACGTTATTCTGATGTCGAAAACCCATTTCTTACACTTAAACTATGGGACAACTGCGATAGATGTTGCGGGGGAGTATACAAAAAAAAAAGCTGACATGTCAAATCTTATTCATTATGAAACTGATTTTGTAGTTAATTTTTAGTAATTTAATTATGAAAATACATTTCTTACACCTGACAAGCGGGGAAAAGTTGTTCTTACAGAGTGCAAATCATGTGATATTTTTCGAGGGTGGTGTCAAATTTTATTCACTCAATTATTTATATGAGAGGGAAGTTTGAACCATAAATAATTAGAAAAAAAAGTTCTTAGAACTTGAACGCGGACCAAAAGAGTTCTTACACTACTTTCAAAGTGATAATTGAGAATATCCACTGAGCTCTTTTGCTGCAGTGNAGATTTGACACACATTTTGTCGCGGGCTCCCGGTCTAAGAGGTTTGCGGCCCGAGCCGAAGGCGAGGGTCGTAACGAGGTTCGTAAAGGCGACTTTTCGAACGAGTATTGGAAAACTGTTTTTTTGCCCGAGGGAGTACCAGCCTCCCAAAACCACCCGAGGGCGGAAAATTTTGTTTTCACCCCAAATGAAAAATCTATGAGGCTTAGCTGAGCTGAAAATTTATAATTGACTTACACATCTACAACATTTAGTCAAGTGGTGTGAAATAAGATTGTTTAAAGTCACAATAATTTATTAATATATTTATTTTGTTAATGATTTGAAAAAAACTCGCAGTGTATGCTAAAAAAAAAGTGTTTTTTTAAATTTAAACTTCAAACTGAATTTCTTAGAGCGTACCATCTATGATTTATTGTGTTTACTACGCCGTTGTCACTAAAATTTATCTTCTGCTAGTTTTCTGCGCGCGCGTGATGCATTTCTCCTCTGTGTCCTCTTTTTCCACGTTGAACTTTTACGGTTAAGTTTAAGACACATCTGATTACATAGCAGTGTTTACAAACAACAATCACCTTGTTTAACACGTGTGTCAACCAACCAAACATGAAATTAAAGATGGAAAAGCCGTTTAACAAAAAATTAACGAGAAAATTACTTGTGGAAGAGGATGGATTTATTTCTAAAGTTTTCGCTGGAATGCCGCTACCTGCACAAGAAATCGGTGAGTACATTCACAGAGATTAATCATATAACCTTCAATACTTCTAAAATTTTTAATCATTTATGTTAATTTTTAGTTGCCCTAAATCACGAGTCATTTTTACAGTACAGAAATAAATTTCAAAGAAAAGGTATGTTATGTTTTTTTTACCTAACTACAACATAATTGATACTTTACTAAAATTAAAAAATTGTTTAGAGTTTGGAGAACCTCATAAGAAAGCCAAAAACTTTGAAGAATTGCAAGCTAAAATTGATGAATTAAAAGGCAAGAAACTGAATTATAAAGAAAAGCTTATGAAAAAAGGCTTAAAGAACAGGATTCAGAAAAAAGCAAAGAAAGATCAGAGGCAAAAGGACAAACAGCGAGCTAGACTGGAACAAAAGTCTGTTCAGGCGTCTCAAGCTCAAGGCAAAGAAGATGATGAGGGAGAAGATGAAAAACCTAAAATTTCAAAACCACAGAAACCAATATTCAATTCGCAGGGACACATGGTATTTAGTAAATTTGACTTTTCGGATATTGGGACCAAAAAGAAGCCTGTCAAGACTGAAAAAGATCCAAAAAAGCTTCTGGAACACTTGACTGAGAAGAAAAAAAAGTTAAAGGAACTCATACAGTCTGGTGATAAAGAAAAAGCTTTAGAAATAAAAGAAAAAGATGCTTGGAAGGCAGCATTAGCCAAATCTACGGGAGAAAAGGTATTTGTTCGTGTACACGCTTCTATGTACATGGATTCTTATTAATACGTTTTATGTTACATTTGTATTTTAATGTTATATTTTTTTTAGGTCAAAGATGATCCAGAGCTTCTAAAGCGTACAATAAAAAGAGAAGAACAGAGGAAATTAAAAAGCAAAAGGAAGTGGGAAGCTAGAAATGAAAAAACACAGGCTGGTATCCAAGAAAGGCAACAAAAGAGATCAGAAAATATAATGAAGAGAAAAAAAGACGTGAAAAAAAATAAATTGAAAAAGGCATCTAAAAAGGGTCGTATAATTCCAGGTTTCTAGGGTAATTAAATCTTATATTTAATTTAGGAATTGAATTATAAATACCATGAAAAGTTGTAATTGAGAATATCCACTGAGCTCTTTTGCTGCAGTGCGCATGCGACAGTTATTATTTAGTTTTACTTCATCAATGGATTTAATCGCATGCAAACATAAAAAATAGATTAGTGTAACTTTAAAAGAATATATGTATAGACGAATAACAACAACAATCATTTGCAATATTTAATATATACATTGTTATAGAAAACTTAATTAAAATAACTGTTTCGTAAAAGGTATTCTCTATTATAACTTTGAAGAAAGTTAAAAAAAACTTAACATCTTTGTTTATCAAGTTTGTAACAATTATTCGCTCTTACTCTGCTTTCATTCAAACCTAACTTATGTACATCTATATTTTGTCCAAGCAGTGGCACAGCTTTTTATATACAAATTTCTAATCAAGTTTCTCCCTATAAAAATGTTCTTTGTGCATTTTCTAGATTTAAAAAAGAAACTACTTTATCATGGACACTTTATTTTGGCGTATAAAATGTTTTTAATCGACTCTTTTGTATTCATCATGTAGGGCTGTGTGTTTACTTTCTTTTGAAATGTACGCATAATTGCCATATAACTATGTGTTTTATAAAATCATAAAATTCTATTTAGGAAATTTGGAAAGAAAAAAATTTTTTTTAATAAAAGCTCTATTTTTACAAAATATCGTGGCATACGCTAAAAAACTAGTTTATACAATCCTTATGTATATCTAACATTTCAATTGAATGTATTTGCACTGGTGCAGTTTTTGTCACATCCAAGCTAGCGTTTGTAGTTGTAGGCCGTGAGTTTTGCTGGTACTTGGTAACAGCTATTTTGCGTGTTGAGCGGAAGCAAAAAGTTCGTACGTTAAAACCTGACTTGATTAGTCGGAGTAATTTGCATGCATACATTAATTTGAGATGATGGAGTTACACCACTTGTTTACGACATTCTTCTTAAATTTTACACATGCATAAACAGCTACACTTTCCGAGAGACCCTCAGTAAGGGAATTTTTGTTGTTTATTTTATATCGAATCGCGTGGGTGTGTCTTTTTGCGCAATCTTTAGAAAATATTTATATTAATTTAGTAGCAATAATTTGCTTAGAGCAACGTTACTTGTGTATTTATAAATAAAATACATACACATGCGTGCATCACACGTACATATTTTGTGAATTTATTTACACTTATTAAAAAATGTAAAGATTTAATCCATGTACGAGAAATTTTGTAGTTTTTTTCCACGAAGACATGGGTGTTACGGATGTTACATTTTTCTTAGTTTTCCTGTTACTCGGAGAACGACATCAATAATATCAATAGTTATCTTAAAGTATTGATTTCAGTAGTCGGTTGTTTGCTCCATAAAAAATAAAAACTTAAATAATGAAAAACGCCTCCACGCTCGTAAACGACAAAATCAAAAAAATAAATTCAAAATTGGGCAAGTGTTGGTCAAGTTCCTCAATTTTGCTTGACGATTTCAACTTACAAGTCACTATTATGTGAAATTTCTCCAAAGAAAACTATAATGTTTGTCTGACGCGTCCACGCATCACTTATAATTTATCGTGTTACCGCAGAAATCGTCAAAAGTGAAAATCACACTTGAGCACGTAAACATACATAAATCGTGTTAGAAACACGATGTTCAGAGTGTAACGGTTGGCAAAAGCAACGACTACAGAAATGTCAAAGCCTCGTATCCAACCAATTTTAAGTATCACAAACGATACTGCACAATAAAGCTTTTGCAAGTAATTATATTAATAACACCCCGTGGATGCTCTTTCACAAGATAATCACTTGATACCGATACAACCCAGTGGACAAATCGTGCTTGATCGAGTCCATATTACGCGATTCGAAAGAAAAATCTTCTTGACCCTTTCTTCCAGTTATAGCCATCGGTACGACCAAAAAGACCTTAAAAAGCCTCGAATGGCATGTAGGTGTAATCCCTAAAACATAACTAATGAAATCAGGTGGATGAAGGCGCGGGAGCCGAGGGTTGTTCTTTCGCCAAAGTCGCGGGCAGCGACTCGTCTGCGACTGGCCGAGCTGATGTTGTGCAGGTCGGCTGCAGCCCAGACTGGAACTCACGTCAGTAGATGATCGGCAGATCGAGGACGAGGGCGCTTATGTATCCCGCGTCCGGAGCGTCCTGCTAGGTGTTCTCGAGCTCTGCCTCCCCGACCACGCTCGGATTCGTCAATGCGGTCCACAGCGGACTGTGGTCCGGAGGAACTGGCACCGCGTTCGATCTCGACGGCCGTGGCGATCTGCCACAAAGTAGAACCGATTTCAGTGCTAATGTACGGGATAGCCGTCTCATAGGTATAATTGGTGGAGTACACGTACCTGGAAATCGCCGGGGCCGAATGTTATTCGGGACTACTGAGTTCCACGGCGGTGCTCAGCTCGGGATCGGAGCGCTCCTCGAGCACAGTGTCCAGCTCCAATGCGGCGAACGCCCTCGAGCCTCTGTCGCCGCGGAGATTCACGGTCTTGGGGGGTTTCTCGATGCCGGCTGAAATTCGTGAGAAATTTCATTAGCTGTACCACCAATAGAGGAAAAACATTTTATTTAGAGTGGATGTCGAAGAACAAGGGGCTAGTGGATCGCGCGTATCAGAGATGACGTGCCCGTTAATGAAAATCTAGATAAACGATCGTTTTCGTACAAAATTATACGCGTCATATTGTACCTTCCAGGATACATTGGAAATAAAAGTTTTAAGCGCTTTGATGTGATTTCTTTCCAAATCCAGAGAAGGAAAATTTTTCTGTGAAATTTCTGGTGAGTGGAGCAGAGTATCACGTATAAAAAAAAAAAGAAGGGCGTATGTGCGTGTTATAAACGACGACTATACTAATGAACGACTCACCTAAGCGGTGCACGGGGCTGAACCTGACGAGACTGAGTGCCCCATGTTCGACGTCGCAGTTCCTTCGTCGGGCCCGGGCGCGGGCCAATTTTGCTCTTCTCCGCAGGCAGCATATGACCAGGAGCGCCAGGACCGGGAAACCGACGATGCAAGAGACTATGGGTATGATCACGCTTTCGGGGGAAACTGCAACAAAGCAAGGGTATGGCAGACGTTAGAGGTGTGTGGAATATAATTATAAGGATATATAATAAAAAAAAAAGGTCAGTTATTGGTTCGATGATTTTAGACGATATGGCTTGACATGTCCTAATGAAGATTTTTACATTACCTCGATACTTTACACGATTTTGTTATTCATCTTACGTTTGAATTAAAAATATGTATATTATACAAACTGTCTTTTTTAATATTCTTTTTTGTTGTCATTTTATGTACTTTTTAATAAAATGTATTTGTACGCACTCGATGAGATTAGGTATGTAGGTTTATATTACGCAGCATCGTGGGAATGAAAAAACAAAATTTGACGGCTAAATAGGTTTTTACATAACACACCAAGTTTAATAAATTTGCATGTATCATCAAAAATTTAAGCAAGAGCAGAGAAAATTTCGTATCAATTTGATAACGTCACGCGTTTACGTGCCTTATAAAAAAAGAATGCGATTGAAAACTCTTTTTCTATACTAAATTATTTAAGTGTATATACATGCATTTAATAAACATTTTCTTATTCAATATCATAATATAAATCATACATAGAATAAATAAACGTACAACATTATAATTAAATAGTGCAAAAATGTACGTTTAATGAGAGTTGCATGCAATTTTTATTTTATATTTTTTTCCTCTTTAACTCAATGTATAAATTATCTAAAGATATTTTAATTAAACTGCTCTAGTTCCGACCTCACAGGAAAGTCGACAACAAAAAGTGTGCGACAAAATCATTTCAAATCATATTTGACCAAATAAATGTCAGACAAATCAGTTGCTGAGGTCTAGTTCCGAAAATAAAAATGAATAATTGTCTTTGATTTTCACTAATCCAAAATAACAGCTACTTTAGCCGTAACTCTACTATTAACCGAGTAACAGGCGTTTAAAATTTTCGTTTATTTTTCAGTTAAAATTTTAAATCTAAGCAATACTTATCATGGCTTCGTAGACGTTTGAATCGATACAGTGGACTACCTAGAGAGCTTATTAAACCATACGATTGTCTAACAAAGCACTGGTTAAGGCCAAGATTACGAAAGAAATTTTTAATTTTTTTTTTATTTTTAATGATCTGAAAATATCGCTATTTTCGCTGTATCTCCATTATTTACGGAGTTACAGGCGTTTTAAGTTTTCGATAATTTTTAAGCCCAATTTTTCGAAATCTAAGGAATATCATGGCTTCGTAGACCTCGTAACATACGATTGTCTAACAAAGCACTGGTTAAGGCCAAGATTACGAAAGAAATTTTTAATTTTTTTTTTTTTTTATTTTAATGATCCGAAAATATGGCTATTTTCGCTGTATCTCCATTATTTACGGAGTTACGGGCGTTTTAAAGTTTTAATAATAGTCACAATAATTTATTAATATATTTATTTTGTTAATGATTTGAAAAAAACTCGCAGTGNGGATATCATGGCTTCGTAGACCCTTGTATCGATACAGTGGACTACCCAGGAAGCTTATTTGACCATATATTTGTCTAACATAGCACTAGCTAATGCCTAGGTTATGAAAGAAATTTTTTATTTTTTTTTTTATTTTAGTGATCCGAAAATATGGCTGTTTTCGCTGTATCTCCATTATTCACGGAGTTACAGGCGTTTTAAGTTTTCGGGAATTTTTAAGCCTAATTTTTTTAAATCTTAGGAATATCATGGCTTCGTAGACCTTTGTATCGATACAGTGGACTACCCAGGAAGCTTATTTGACCATATATTTGTCTAACATAGCACTAGCTAATGCCTGGATTATGAAAGAAATTTTTTATTTTTTTTTTTATTTTCATGATCCGAAAATATGGCTATTTTCACTGTATCTCCATTATTCACGGAGTTACAGGCGTTTTAAGTTTTCGGAAATTTTTAAGCCTAATTTTTCATAATCTAAAGGATATCATGGCTTCGTAGACCCTTGTATCGATACAGTGGACTACCCAGGAAGCTTATTTGACCATATATTTGTCTAACATAGCACTAGCTAATGCCTGGATTATGAAAGAAATTTTTTATTTTTTTTTTTATTTTCATGATCCGAAAATATGGCTATTTTCACTGTATCTCCATTATTCACGGAGTTACAGGCGTTTTAAGTTTTCGGAAATTTTTAAGCCTAATTTTTCATAATCTAAAGGATATCATGGCTTCGTAGACCCTTGTATCGATACAGTGGACTACCCAGGAAGCTTATTTGACCATATATTTGTCTAACATAGCACTAGCTAATGCCTGGATTATGAAAGAAATTTTTTATTTTTTTTTTTATTTTCATGATCCGAAAATATGGCTATTTTCACTGTATCTCCATTATTCACGGAGTTACAGGCGTTTTAAGTTTTCGGAAATTTTTAAGCCTAATTTTTCATAATCTAAAGGATATCATGGCTTCGTAGACCCTTGTATCGATACAGTGGACTACCCAGGAAGCTTATTTGACCATATATTTGTCTAACATAGCACTAGCTAATGCCTGGATTATGAAAGAAATTTTTTATTTTTTTTTTTATTTTCATGATCCGAAAATATGGCTATTTTCACTGTATCTCCATTATTCACGGAGTTACAGGCGTTTTAAGTTTTCGGAAATTTTTAAGCCTAATTTTTCATAATCTAAAGGATATCATGGCTTCGTAGACCCTTGTATCGATACAGTGGACTACCCAGGAAGCTTATTTGACCATATATTTGTCTAACATAGCACTAGCTAATGCCTGGATTATGAAAGAAATTTTTTATTTTTTTTTTTATTTTCATGATCCGAAAATATGGCTATTTTCACTGTATCTCCATTATTCACGGAGTTACAGGCGTTTTAAGTTTTCGGAAATTTTTAAGCCTAATTTTTCATAATCTAAAGGATATCATGGCTTCGTAGACCCTTGTATCGATACAGTGGACTACCCAGGAAGCTTATTTGACCATATATTTGTCTAACATAGCACTAGCTAATGCCTGGATTATGAAAGAAATTTTTTATTTTTTTTTTTATTTTCATGATCCGAAAATATGGCTATTTTCACTGTATCTCCATTATTCACGGAGTTACAGGCGTTTTAAGTTTTCGGAAATTTTTAAGCCTAATTTTTCATAATCTAAAGGATATCATGGCTTCGTAGACCCTTGTATCGATACAGTGGACTACCCAGGAAGCTTATTTGACCATATATTTGTCTTACATAGCACTAGCTAAGGCCTAGATTATGAAAGAAATTTTTTATTTTTATTTTTGTTTTAATGATCTGAAAATATGGCTATTTTGCTGTATTTTTATTATTCACGAAGTTACAGGCGTTTTATATTTTCGGAAATTTTTAAGCCCAATTTTTCATAATCTAAGGGATATCATGGCTTCGTATACCTTTGTATCGATACAGTGGACTACCCAGGAAGCTTATTTGACCATTTATTTGTCTAACATAGCACTAGCTAAGGCCTAGATTACGAAAGAAATTTTTTATTTCTTATTTATTTTAATGATCCGAAAATATGGCTATTTTCGCTGTATCTCCATTATTTACGGAGTTACAGGCGTTTTAAGTTTTCGGAAATTTTTAAGCCCAATTTTTCATAATCTAAGGGATATCATGGCTTCGTAGACCCTTGTATCGATGCAGTGGACTACCCAGGAAGCTTATTTGACCATATATTTGTCTAACATAGCACTAGCTAATGCCTAGATTATGAAAGAAATTTTTTATTTTTTTTTTTATTTTAATGATCCGAAAATATGGCTATTTTCGCTGTATCTCCATTATTTACGGAGTTACAGGCGTTTTAAGTTTTCGGAAATTTTTAAGCCCAATTTTTCATAATCTAAGGGATATCATGGCTTCGTAGACCCTTGTATCGATGCAGTGGACTACCCAGGAAGCTTATTTGACCATATATTTGTCTAACATAGCACTAGCTAATGCCTAGATTATGAAAGAAATTTTTTATTTTTTTTTTTATTTTAATGATCCGAAAATATGGCTATTTTCGCTGTATCTCCATTATTCACGGAGTTACAGGCGTTTTAAGTTTTCGGAAATTTTTAAGCCCAATTTTTCATAATCTAAGGGATATCATGGCTTCGTAGACCCTTGTATCGATGCAGTGGACTACCCAGGAAGCTTATTTGACCATATATTTGTCTAACATAGCACTAGCTAATGCCTAGATTATGAAAGAAATTTTTTATTTTTTTTTTTATTTTAATGATCCGAAAATATGGCTATTTTCGCTGTATCTCCATTATTCACGGAGTTACAGGCGTTTTAAGTTTTCGGAAATTTTTAAGCCCAATTTTTCATAATCTAAGGGATATCATGGCTTCGTAGACCCTTGTATCGATGCAGTGGACTACCCAGGAAGCTTATTTGACCATATATTTGTCTAACATAGCACTGGCTAAGGCCTAGATTACAAAAAAAAATTTTTATTTTTTATTATTGTCATTGATCCGAAAATATGGCTATTTTCGCTGTATCTCCATTATTCACGGAGTTACAGGCGTTTTAAGTTTTCGGAAATTTTTAAGCCCAATTTTTCATAATCTAAGGGATATCATGGCTTCGTAGACCCTTGTATCGATGCAGTGGACTACCCAGGAAGCTTATTTGACCATATATTTGTCTAACATAGCACTGGCTAAGGCCTAGATTACAAAAAAAAATTTTTATTTTTTATTATTGTCATTGATCCGAAAATATGGCTATTTTCGCTGTATCTCCATTATTTACGGAGTTACAGGCGTTTTAAGTTTTCGGAAATTTTTAAGCCCAATTTTTCATAATCTAAGGGATATCATGGCTTCGTAGACCCTTGTATCGATGCAGTGGACTACCCAGGAAGCTTATTTGACCATATATTTGTCTAACATAGCACTAGCTAATGCCTAGATTATGAAAGAAATTTTTTATTTTTTTTTTTATTTTAATGATCCGAAAATATGGCTATTTTCGCTGTATCTCCATTATTTACGGAGTTACAGGCGTTTTAAGTTTTCGGAAATTTTTAAGCCCAATTTTTCATAATCTAAGGGATATCATGGCTTCGTAGACCCTTGTATCGATGCAGTGGACTACCCAGGAAGCTTATTTGACCATATATTTGTCTAACATAGCACTAGCTAATGCCTAGATTATGAAAGAAATTTTTTATTTTTTTTTTTATTTTAATGATCCGAAAATATGGCTATTTTCGCTGTATCTCCTTTATTCACGGAGTTACAGGCGTTTTAAGTTTTCGGAAATTTTTAAGCCCAATTTTTCATAATCTAAGGGGTATCATGGCTTCGTAGACCTTTGTATCGATATAGTGGACTACCTAGGAAGCTTATTTGACCAAATATTGGTCTCACAAAGCACTGGCTAAGCCCTTGATTACGAAAGAAAATTTTTCATTTTTTTATTTTTGATGATCTGAAAATATGGCTATTTTCGCTGTAGCTCTATTATTTACGGAGTTACAGGCGTTTTAAGTTTTCGATAATTTTAGAGCCCATTTTTCTTAATTTGAAGGACTGTCATGGTTTCGTAGACCCTTGTATCGATGCAGTGGACTACCCAGGAAGCTTATTTGACTATATATTGGTCTCACAAAGCACTGGCTAAGGCCTAGATTACGAAAGAAATTTTTCATTTTTTTGTTTTTGATGATCCGAAAATATGGCTATTTTCGCTGTATCTCCATTATTTACGGAGTTACAGGCGTTTTAAGTTTTCGATAATTTCAGAGCCTATTTTTTTTAAATCAAAGGACTATTATGGCTTCGTAGACGTTTGTATCAATACAGTGGACTACCTAGGAAGCTTTTTCGACCATATGTTTGTCTAACAAAACACTGGCTAAGGCCTAGATTACGAAAGAAATTTTTTATTTATTTTTTTGTTTCTTTAATGATCCGAAAATATGGCTATTTTTGCTGTATTTCCATTATTTACGGAGTTACAGGCGTTTTAAGTTTTCGATAATTTTTAAGCCCAATTTTTCGAAATCTAAGGGATATCATGGCTTCGTAGACGTTTGTATCGATACAGTGGACTACCTAGGAAGCTTATTTGACCATATGTTTGTCTAACAAAGCACTGGCTAAGGCCTAGATTACGAAAGAAATTTGTTATTTATATTTTTTTTTTAATGATCCGAAAATATGGCTATTTTTGCTGTATCTCCATTATTTACGGAGTTACAGGCGTTTTAAGTTTTCGATAATTTTTAAGCCCAATTTTTCGAAATCTAAGGGATATCATGGCTTTGAGACGTTTGTATCGATACAGTGGACTACCTAGGAAGCTCATTTATCTATATAAGTATTTTACAAAGCACCGGCTAAAGCCTATTCCTCAAAATATAATATTTTTATGCATAAACGTTTTTTTGTACTGCAAGGCCTTTTGGTTTACGAGGACATAGCCTTAAGAGTGCCGGTCTTGATTTAGAACAATATTTAAATTAAGCAAACTCTACACAGAGTGGGAGCACGTAGGCGTGAACGCGCTCTCACGCACATGTATAGTTTAACAGTTGGTTGGTGAAGGTGATACAAAAAGCACCTTGGAGGCATTGGTGCTATCGACGTCTGAGAGTATCGCGTGTACAAAATTTGAATTTCGAATCGATGGCCAGGGATCTTTTTTTGGTCCGATCTACTCACTGAGTGAGTTTACCGTCATGCTGCATCTACCCACTTGGCCTTTGTTCCGATGAGGGCGATAGATAACCTAGTCTGATAGCCTTGTACGAAGGACTACGGTTAGGCCATGCACGAACTCAGGGTTTCTCTTCAATAAGCACAAAATTGTGGTTGTATCAGCGTTACTGATGCGCGAGAGCGTTTTGCACTGTTTTCCCTCAGCAGTGAGCTGTTGTGTTATTAATAGGGGGTTGCGTGTACTGCCGCTGTAAGTTTTTACTCCTACCTTTTTGACGATCTCTATCTTTGGCTGTTTATGCGAAGGTTGGCGAATTTGAAGGGCAAGTGTGCGAGAAGGCCTATTCTACTCGGGCTCATTTTTAGCTGAGATCAATTTGTTAGACGGATCATCGGAAAAAATGCACACTCACATTTTTTTTCTTCCAATGATAATTATAAGCAAAAAACTGACAAGGAGACTGTGCTCCAAAATTTGGCGTAGTCACGGGATTTATCAATACCATCGGAGATGTCGAGTTGACTCCGAAACCTTTAAAGCATATGAATTAAATGAAGTAGACCAGCTCTTTTCCCCAGTTTTATATAAAGCAATAAGATCAAAAACTTTACTTATTGTTTGTGAAAGCATATGGTTTAATTGCCCCGATATTTCTTAAAATTGAAGTATTTATTATGATTATTCTTGTGCAATAAAAATGTTGGCACGATTTTTATCAAATTTTCATCTTTGCTATAGTCGTTGACAAAGTAGTCACGAATATTAGCAAAAAGGGGCAGATCGAGATCGACGAAAATCATTTTAAGGCCCCTAATATAAATCTTTTTTTTTATATTCAGTTTCAAAGAAATGAAAGCAGTTTATAAGAGCTATTAGCTTATAATCTTTCGTTCATTTAAAAGGAAAAAAAGCGATGAATTCATATTGGTAATCCAATCTAATAAATTCACAATATATATAATATACGTGTTATAAGTAGGGGAGTAGTTAAAACATTACCACCTGTCGGATAGATGATGATAGGTCTCTTCGAGTGGGCGATCGTGGGCAGCGTTGGCTTGGGTCTGACTGCCGTCGACGACATCTCTTTCTCCACAGGCCCCTCAGTTTTGGTGCAGGTATTCCTGCAACATAAAAACAACAAAATATTAAAACTTGGTTGCACAATATTGAACGTTGGATAATAAATTTAGTGGGGTGTTGATAAAATACAAAAAACAACAGTTTGAATCGATGCCAAGGATAGTATAACATGAATCATTATATGTAAGGAGAAATGGAGTCGGAAAAGTGCCCTACGAGCAGATAGGCGCACACATAGATAATACAGTCAGTTCCCCGACCCATCGTAGATTCATACGCAAATACGAGTCGAGCTCAAGAGCTTTGTCCCGAAAACCTACTGCAACTTGACTCTTTTTCTAACGGGCTCGCCAGCGCGCTTTGTTTGCTCGGGAAAGAAAAAAAAAGAAAAAAAAAACAGTTCATACAGTACCCACAAACGGACTACGAAATTCGCGACAAAATTATCAAGTCCAACTAAATGAAATTTATCGCCATGTATTATGTATATTACACAATCATCGCTCGATTAAAACAACGATTTGATTTATAACGTAACCAAATAAACAAACAAACGATTGGTAATACTAGTGTCCATGATTTATGGACGACGAGCATTTTGCAACATCATCACACACACACACACACACACACACACATTATTTCGAGTACAGTTTCACCGGACATATATATACATGTAATAATAGTACACAATAACTCCCCCGATCAAACGGGAGTTTACGAATTAGTTTTCCCAGGCTACACGTGTCTGATACACTCAGCCGCGAAACTGCTAGCTTGTGTTACTAACTCATGCGCATCTCTTAGTAGTAATATATAACGGGTAATGTCAACTCGAGTAAAGAGCCTGACGCAGCACAAAGTAAGCTGCACCAGCCCCGTAAATACAGGTACTCCCGATAGTGCATAAAACCCCTTACGTTATATAACCCCGTTTACGAGCTACCGTGCAATATCAGCAGCGATAAGAGCACGGGAAAACGCTTCATTCGCAATATCGAGTATCAAAGTATGGATGGCGATCGGCGAAAGGTAGCCGAAGAACACCCCCTAATGTTTTGGAAATTCATCCATTCGATCGTCCGAGGTGCAGCCAAGACGGCAGTCAGAATAACAGAGTTAATATAAAAGATGTAGAGGTAAGGAGAGCCGTCCACGGAGATCCTCGGGGGCTGAGAGCTTTTATAGCACGTGTCTACCCTCGGCAACTCGGCGTCTTCTTTAGGTGTATATATTATACGTATATACACACCGCGTACCCGCGAGTGGGTGCCTTCGTAGGTATACCATCGGTGTATTATATGATATACCTGCGGAGGACAGGTTCAATTTCAATGCAGCGACGGCTATGCTATTACACGGCACATTCAAGGGGGTCAGCATGAGATTCCCTCGACCTCTGGACAAATACATACACACACCAATCTCCCTCGCTCCCACGAAGCCGTGACCCGAGCTCTTATCGCGGCAGCGATATCTTTTTCCGCATCGGTAAACAAATGTATCCCACCCCCGTGTACTTATATAGGCACTCTGTTGTTCAGCAACTAGAGCTCCGAGCTCAATAATGGCATCGGTGTCAAACAAGCGCTCCTTGTGCATCGGCTGTCCTTCGTTATTTTCTTTTTTTTTTCTTTCTCTTTCCCCCGAGCCGAGCACACGGAAGGATATTGAGCGCTCCTCTATCGCGTGCTCCCTAAACCGACGAGGAGACGAGTTATAAGCTTGTGTGATCTACAGGTGTCGCGATGCTTGCGCCACTCGTGTAACAAAATGTTGTAGGATCCATCCAATGTCGAAAGCTTTGCGCCTTTGTAGCGGCTGGAAAATCAGCCGAGATTCACGGGAAAAACAAAACGGATGCATGTAGACAGGGTGGAGGAATAAAGCCTCGCGGGGATGTAGGGACACCGGGTCGAGCTAATATTTGCGGGCCGGCGGGAGAAAGGGTATGTTGCACCTGCAGCAGAGTGCCGGAGAGGGTGAAATCCTCGGGCACATGTTTGTGACTATGGAGGCTCACGTCTGTCTGTCTGGGTGCTTCGGCAGTAGATATAGCAGGAGCTGTCAAGCTCGTGCAATCGTTTTTTAAGCCTTTCTTTTCATCCAGTATCTGCTCGATCGTGTCACTTCAAGGCTTATTTCAAAGATAACTAACAATTGGGGGAATCTTGTGTGCAATTGTTACATCTTAACGGTGTTTCAATCTTCAATCTTATCTCTACGGTGTACGAGACCGCGGCAAAAGCAGGGGCAAAGGGGTTTGGCTGTATGGATACGTGGGAGTAGGGCGCGCGATGCTGTAGCTGCCGTGGCTAATGTGGTATTAACGCCCTATAAGCCGAGCGACCCCCTTCACGCTGATTTTCTATCTCCCTCCGCTTGGCACCTACTTGCCTCATTTTGCTAAGTGCTGCTTCTACCAAAGTTTCAGCTTTTCAGCCCCTCCCTCCCCTCCACACACTTTTTTCTTCCTTTTATTTATCCCACCGCTCACACAGTGCAGTGCTCGCTCTTGAAATGGTAAACACGCGATGCGATGGGCTTGGATATACCTAGTATTGTTCCGCGAGCACGGGCATACCTGTACACTGTACACATATAGATGTGGATATAAATTTACGGCCCGAGCATCCAAGGATAAACTAGACACGCTTCCAGTAAAAGATTTCTCTCTCTCTCTTTTTTTTTTTTTTTTTTCATCCTCTTGCACGCGCATATTTCAGTTGCGAGGGTACATTGTTTATATATTTTAATCTACAAATTTTGATTGAAAAACATACATTTCTTCTGTACTTACTTTTATCTACGTAATTGGAGTTGAGGGGCAAGTACTTTTCATCATAGGTTTTATATATTCAGGTAAAAGGATGAATTTATTGAAAAAGCTTTTGAAATATTTTCAAATCAATTTCACTTATTTTGGTCTTGGCCGCAACGCTTTCAAATTGTGTGTAGAAAATCTTTCGTTGGGTCGAAGAGTCAACTCTTGGACGCTCGAAATTGGCTGTTTCGTAAGTATGTTGAAGCTGTCGAGTGCATCGTCAAGTTTTTTTTCCAACTTCAAATGCGAATATAGTTAGTAGCAATATCGTCGAGTATGTACGGAGTTTGTCTCGGTAAAATAAATAAGCTGTCGTTACCGTAATGGTTTTTTGAAGTATTTTAAAAACTGCATTTTAATGAACATGAATTTAAGTTTAAATGTCGATAGAGTCGAGGCCAGCGTATAGCTCAGAACAAATTTATAAAAAAAAATTGTAATCCCTCCATTTTGGAAATTCCGTTTCACACGTCAAAAAAAAAAAAATACATATACAAATACAAATAAGAGTGTATCATGGGGACGCGTATTTCAATAGAATTTGACAGGTTATTTTTCGTTATATTTTTTTTTTTTTTTTCATAAATAATATCCAAGCCAAGCTATTGCGGCAAGTGTGGTTTAAATGCCAGAACTATGCATAACACGCGCCCTTGTCGGTCCAGCCGAGCACGCTTTCAAAGTTTTTATTTAATTACAACGCGGCTCCGGCTTTACTGTCACGGCATTAAAAATTTTATTCCCTCAGCCTTTAATGAAAATACTAATCTCTTTACCATAACCAGGGAGCACGAGCATTCTAATTAAACATACAATGAGGGGGAGTACGGAGCAAAAAAACAGTATTCGCAATTTGGCTTTTGCCTGGAAAACGACTATTCGAGGAGTCCAGCCTTGTGCCCCGTGTACTTTTAACGTTTTTCTACACGTTTTACAAACTATTTGGAAAAATAATCAAACCCATTTGTTATGAAATTTTAAATGAATGCTCGAGGATCACAGAAAGGTATAAAATGAACTTATGTTGCATATACGTGTTTTTTAATAAAACGCTTGTCAGTGCTAACTTTATTTTCAATAGTGTTTTTGACAATATTTAGGTACGTGCCTTATATAATCTTAGTTTAATTTTTCACCCACTTAATAACTATCGGTAACTGTACTGAAGGTACAAACGAGCTCTTTAGACATGGAAATATTTTTGCTTCGATATTGTATTAATTTTCATGTACCTGAAAGAAAGGAAAAAATTTGCTGGCATTGAAAACTTGTAGCTGTGCATAAACGAAAATTTGATTGGCACCCTCGTAGAAATTGAAACAACTCGAATTGAAGAAATTCGAGAGTTACGATTTGTATCTTCCCTCGAAAAATTTTCCGATTGTCCTATCGTTCAATCACCGAAAATTGGACTAGCCCGCGTTGTAGAAGCGCTAATAACAGGCAGTAGTCCAATTTCGCTGCGCCCGTAAAATTCATATTTCCACGAACAAAAATAAACAGAGAAGGGAGTCCAAATAACTTTTTTTTTCCTGTCAATCGATCGGTGGGACGTGAAAAAAAAAAAAAAGAAAAAAAATACATTTCCTCCACTACCGAGCGCCACCCGATTCCACCGCGTAGAGGCTCGTCGCCACTTGCAAATATTTTCCCGTCCCTTTTAGCGCACACAGCGACAATTAAGCGCCGGCAGCCCCTCGAGGAGTAGCTATGTATGCACAAAAACAGCCACGGGACCGCGAGCGTATCAAGAACTCGGCCACCACCTCGAAAGCTCGCTCCGTTCGAGCGCCGATCGGATTTCCGGAGATGTGGCCCTACAGTCTCGACGTTACGATTAATGTCCCGTCCACGCGAGACGCGAGTACATTATTTCTTGCTTACTTTTTTTTCTCTTCCAAATACAAAGATGTACAGATAGGGAAAAAAAGCTCATCAGCCAACAACTCGCTCGACGAGTCAATGGATTTTGTTTTCGTATATACCGATCCATCGAGATCTCCCACTTTGTATTTATTTACTCGAGGAAAGATCTGTTTTCCCAAATAGATCGGGTGAGCTTGCATCTATTCGTCTCAATGTATAAGCAAAGCGCACGGAGGATGATCTTTCGAATCTGCCGTGCACGGGCCGTGAGTAGTAACAGCTGAGTCGGGCAAGCCTGCTGATGGATGGCGCTCGATCACGGGAGAGCAAACGAGGATGACATATATAGCTGCGCCAGCAATGTGAGCCGCAAAAGAGGGTCAAATCGAGTCAGCAGAGAGGGTGAAAAGAGACGAGGCGCGCGCGTCGATGGTTAAGCTTTCCCGAACCGGGAGAGTCTGATTTCCCGACCGTCACTTCAATCACCCCCTGCGCTGCTAATGTGTAGCAGCATATACATATACGTGCTGCAACAGACTGCAGAGTTTACGCGTATAGGCACGCGTGTACCTATCGTGTTTCCACCCATCTCCCCGTATAAAAACACGGTATCCGCTTCCATGTAGCGATTTGTTGATTAAAAACGGACACTGCAACTCAACAACGAGATTATTAGGCTCCATGATGATACAATTACTGCTCTGTTTCTTTTACAGTTGGAGCGAAAAGAGGATAATTTCACGAAAAAAAAGGTGCCTCATCCCCCTGTGTAACAACGAGCGGGTGGCATCATCAGAGGAGAGCCGGGAATTTGAGTTGCCGCCCGTTTGGCCCCGTTGAGTATGCCGAGAATTCGGTCGCTGCGGTCTAAAGAGGGGCTTTTCGCCCCGACAAACAAAACGGAAGCCCCGCGAGAGCAATTAAAAGTTTTTTCTCTTTCACACCCAAGGTCCAAATGATCATTAATTTTGACGCAACCCCACCCCCCAACGCCGTACATACATATTGTATATATAAGAAATTACGCAGCGTAAATATAAGCCTGCCCGGAGTTTCCGCGCCAGCGATTCCCTTCCGGAGGAAAGGAAAACGGGGGCAGTGGGTTTCTTTTTTAAATTAACCTCCGCCCGATACTCGTGTGAGTGTGTATACTGTATCGGCCCGGCGAGATGAATATCCGAAAGAGCCAAGAGAGACGGGGCGCTCCGAAGAAAACGAAATCAAATATAGATCGTCCGAGGGGGGGGGGGGGTAAGCGTATTCATGGGGATCGGTTGAGTGAATCCGGGAGCTCCCTCGCGGTGCGAGTGTAATCTGTGCACGCGCCCCTGTTGCGGGAGATTGTCGGGGAAGCGAGGGGTTTGCAAGGCCGAGGGAGCGATCGATCGGCAACTGGCTTGCTCTTGCGGTGAAAAGCTACACCTCGTCCTTTCGACGCGCCCGAAGCTCTCCTCCAAAGTCACTCCTGGACACGTACTTCGCTCGGCTTTCATTGGACTTGGTCGGACGCTCCGGCCAATCGGTGGTGATCCGTTGCGCTCCCGAGATAGCTTTGACCAACTTTTTGTTTGTTCGCTTCCAAATCAGTATAGTATTCCTCGTTTGCGCTCCTCGAGTGTCGCTCGATATACCTACGGCTATCGGTACAAGATTACGATCAAAGTTGCGCAGGGCCGGTATTGGCACTGGCACATACGTTGTACTTATATCCACGTAAACAAGAAAACGACGACGTCAGCTATCGGATTAATTCATGAGATACGTGAAAGCGGTAACACTGTATACACATAGTGTCGAACTTGGTAGCGCCGCGGCTTGAAGGGTGTATATTGATAATATATAGTATACATAGATGCTGATCCACAGGGTAGCTGAGTGCTGTACGGAGAATTGGGACGGGGTAAGCCATCGGCAGCCACGCGTGTATGTATTATGTAAGATGCAGGTGCACACGCCCATCGTGCATGTGTTGCGGGAATGTGTTCGCTGTATACTATACATATATAAGGTTTTCGTCGGCAGTTACGACTATACTTAATTGCTATCGAAGCGCAGGCCACTATTAATTACCTCGAGGCAGACGCGCATTTAGGGGAAGAGGAAGGGTTTATATGTATACCAAGGGAGGCTAATTGACGAGAACAGCCTTGGATGTTCCAGCGCATCGTGTAACCTTTATTGTTGTACTTATATAGCTCTCAAGTTGGCCGATCAATGGGACGAGCTTGGGTGTTTCGAGGCGACCGTCCAGGATGTAAAATCTTATTGTCCATTCGCACCTATGCGAAACATGCAAATAGCAATTTTTGAGAATTTCACGACCCCGTGCACTGTAACACTGTGAACGACGTGGGAGAAATTTTTATAGGAATTTTTATTTTGCTCTCTCTCTCTATGGAGAAAATTCTATTCCTCGCACCCACGCGCTGCTACTGATTTTTCTATTCACGAGTACATGGAAACGTGCGTTTCTCCGGGCGGTGCGACGTACGAGGTATTTTCACCGCAGCTGTTGGATTGACAAATATTATCCGCTATTGGCGAATAGTAGAAAATTCCGCGCGTGGGATTTACAGATTTATTTTTAAATACTCGAGTTTGTTGGTGTATAAGTGAGCTAAAGCCAGTTGGTGCTTACATTGTAAAATAACAAGCGTTTTAAAATAATGCGTTAACGGGGTTTTGAATAGATATTTTAAAAGTGTGGCTATCGATGGCATAATACATTACACTGCTGGTGTATAACCAGAATGAAATAATAAACCGCTTGTTTTTAGTGTCACACGATGAATAACTATATGCTTATAACGTTCGTTTTAGTTACCATTGATCTTTTTTTGCCTTGCCAATTTAAAAGAAATATTTTTTAAGTTACTATAAAATCTCACTGTATCTTTGGTGAAGAGTTGGAATTACACACTCTAGATATTGACATTTTGCGTTTATGCAATTGCACATAAATGAAATCTGTCAGAGATAAACTACATCAAAGTTCATGACTTAGGGCTTATTACTTATTTTATCCCATGTACGCGTCCAACAGTTTTTTCAATCCACCCAACCGATCAAACGGAATTTTTCATGCAAGATCCAAATTTCAGTAAATATATGCATATACTGTATCTTGTTATATACGTAACACTCGGTACGCATCTGTGGCGCAAAAGTTACGTCGCTTCTTTGTGAAAAAGACTCGCTCGATAAGATACGGAGGAAAAGGAAGGGTTAAAGTGGAGCCCATTTGCTTCCTCGTGTCTTTCCCGCTTGGATAACACATAAGCAGCGCACACCCTTGCATTGCCTGTGCGTTACATATACGTACCGAACAATATAACATAATATTATATGACATGCAAGTTTATTGAATTTGTCGCGGCTCTTGACACCGAAAAATTTTATTTTCTATCCCATACGATTCACTATCTGCTCTTTTCGTAAGATCTTTCATACTCTTTTGAATTGAAGGGACGAGTTAACAGAGTATTTCGTTTCAAATACAAAAATCTCCTATCAATCAGCTGTAGTCGTGAACTAAAAAGACTCATTTGCATGTACTTATATCTTCATGTTACTACATGATAGGGCTTACGATAATGTACGCACATCACATAGTAATTTCTGATATTTCGTTACATACTATGGTATAGTGCACAACGTTGCACTTTTAGATTGAATAGGTATAGATATGCACGCCGACCTTTGATGTCAAACATAGCCTTGAACCCAACTTCCACGGCCAAACATCGTTCTCCACGCGATCGGCCGCACGAGTGTGCTATTAATGATTTTTACCCCCATCCTATTATCGATGGAATTTCTTATTATTTTAATTTTATTTTTTAGAACCACATCTAAGTTTGGATAATTTAACAGTTTATTTTGAAAATGCTAACACTGGGGTGACTTATAATATTTTCCATATTTTCTAATGAAAAAATGCTGGTCTTTATAANTTTTTTTTTTTTTTTTAATTTATAAAGACCAGCATTTTTTCATTAGAAAATATGGAAAATATTATAAGTCACCCCAGTGTTAGCATTTTCAAAATAAACTGTTAAATTATCCAAACTTAGATGTGGTTCTAAAAAATAAAATTAAAATAATAAGAAATTCCATCGATAATAGGATGGGGGTAAAAATCATTAATAGCACACTCGTGCGGCCGATCGCGTGGAGAACGATGTTTGGCCGTGGAAGTTGGGTTCAAGGCTATGTTTGACATCAAAGGTCGGCGTGCATATCTATACCTATTCAATCTAAAAGTGCAACGTTGTGCACTATACCATAGTATGTAACGAAATATCAGAAATTACTATGTGATGTGCGTACATTATCGTAAGCCCTATCATGTAGTAACATGAAGATATAAGTACATGCAAATGAGTCTTTTTAGTTCACGACTACAGCTGATTGATAGGAGATTTTTGTATTTGAAACGAAATACTCTGTTAACTCGTCCCTTCAATTCAAAAGAGTATGAAAGATCTTACGAAAAGAGCAGATAGTGAATCGTATGGGATAGAAAATAAAATTTTTCGGTGTCAAGAGCCGCGACAAATTCAATAAACTTGCATGTCATATAATATTATGTTATATTGTTCGGTACGTATATGTAACGCACAGGCAATGCAAGGGTGTGCGCTGCTTATGTGTTATCCAAGCGGGAAAGACACGAGGAAGCAAATGGGCTCCACTTTAACCCTTCCTTTTCCTCCGTATCTTATCGAGCGAGTCTTTTTCACAAAGAAGCGACGTAACTTTTGCGCCACAGATGCGTACCGAGTGTTACGTATATAACAAGATACAGTATATGCATATATATTTACTGAAATTGGAGCTCAGTCGAGATGCGAAATGTCAAAATCCCTTTGTGTGGTACTTAATGTTATTTCACCTTTTTACCACAGTGCTGTGCACTTTGTGTACAATTTTTGAAACTTTTCTTACAATCAGGTATACGAATACTTTTAAATGATTCACATGGCCAAGCTATTTAATTTTATGATTATACTAGTAATTTTGGTTTTAAATATTGTAACTATTATAGTATTTTGTGTTTTTTTGGGGCAAAAAAATAACAGTATTAGTGTCGATGAAAACGACTGCTTATTGAATACCAATGATTCTATAGCGCTAATTATAGTTCGAAAAATTAGTGAACTAGTCGTCACATATTATTATACTATACGTTGAGCAGTACAATCTTGTTCAACGGAATTTCCCCTCCTCCCGGATCCATCTGGTACAGCTTTCTTGAAAAGTAATCTCGGGAAAGAGATTCATCACAAAGTAGAAGGTTCGTGTATGAAAATGAAAAAATGTAAAAAGTATCAAGATATGTCTTGATACCGGTAGGTTATGTCTGTGAGCTTTTTTCTTAATTATTTTTGTCAGGAAAGGAAATACGTGTATACCTAAATATGCGCGTGTGGCTGTGTAATTAATCAAGTGCCCAAACGAACATCGAAATATTTGAATTCCTTAATCGAATAATTATAGCGTACCTTATACAAATGAGAGTAAACATTGATTAATTAACGAAAATGAATTGAACTCAATGTAGGCCGAGTTTGGTTGATGCTGCAAAAATTCGACCTCTCGTTTGCAGAATCCATTATTATGGCTTAAAAACAAAAACAGTATTGGTCATCGATCTGCACTTTTTGTTTTTGCGATGTACACTGCCAGTCCGAATGAACATACAGTCACAGGTTGTGCCAAATGCAACTACAAACACACGCAGAGTCGGATCGCATGTTGGGGATGCACAATACCATGTGCACGCAAATGGGCGAGCACAAAGGGAACGACCAACTCGAAAACGTCCAAAAGCGCCGTCAGCGCATTGTGCTTGGAAATAATAAATTCAACTCCCACGTGACAGACCTAAGCAGGTGAAATCGCTATACCACGCGTGTGCTCTCTCTCTCTGTCCGCGTTGATAATCGCCGGGGGCGAGCTGGCGTGGAAATCGCTGCGGAAAGCACCCGACGCGGCGTTAATTCGAGCTCGAACTGTCCGTTGCCCCGCGATACGGTCTTTCTTGTTGCTCGTGGGAGCGCGAGCCACTGATATACACCGTATCTCCTGTGCTCCTGCTGTTGGGAATCTGTTACGGGGAGGTGGTGAATCTCTGGTACGGCCAGTAATTTTATATGAGCGAGGGATTGCGCGCAAAAAAAATTTAAATGTATATACACAATGTGAGATTTTTCAAAGCTGTGACGCTGAAACTTGCTCTCGCGCAACTGTATGATTCGTATATACACGAGCATAAGCAATTCTAATAGGTACGTTTGAACTGAAAACGCCCAACTTTGCAAACTAATCTCCTACTCCATAAACAATACCGTTTATAGTACATATTGTACACACCCATATATTATACCTACACTTGGACATAACAAACTGTAATCCATCAAATTGCGCGGAGGCGAGAACGTACGTCATCATTTGTATAACGTGCGTATAACCTACTAACGTATACAAAACTAACGTGTGTGCACCAGCCGCGTTTAATAATCTCACTCGGGAGTCGAGTGTATGTATACATAAGTGCAATTAGGCTCTGAGCCTGTACCCATGTTATATACTCACACAGCTCATATCGAGAATGGAATTTGTTCGTTCGCAAATAAAGCAGAGATTTTTATGTATAGTTTTTATCGCTTTACATTGTGTTTATAAATGGTACGAAAAAAGCGGAAAAAAGTGTACAGGTGATACAGGTGCAGGCAAAAGAGATCGATCGATGGGTGCCATTGGGCCTTATCTTTCCACCTGGGTGAGCTTGACACCCCGGCGTGCCGTGGAGCTTGCGGAAGCAAATCGAATGGAATTACGTGCCGGTCACGCCGCTCCGTCTCCCTTTGACTTTCATCCACCTCTGATTGTGATGGACGTTCATGTGATTGCGCTCCGTTGGAGCACCGTGTGCATTTTGATTTCAGCTTGGTGGCAACGCGGTCGAAGGTTTAAGTGTTTCATGGGATTGTTTGCCGCGGAAAATTTTGCTTAGATCATTTTCACGCGTTTGCGCGCGGATACCTCATCACCGCTTATATGCGTGAAATCAAACTTTACGCTGTTGAATGAAAATTAATCCTTTTTAGATTTTTTTGTATGTTTTGATGAAATTTTATTTCGAGTAACATAGTTTCAGCCATTAATATTCCACAATTTTCTTATCAATAAACGTAATTTGATGACTCGTGTTTTCCAATACGTATACGTATAATCAAGGTCAAACAAACCATTCCAACTCGGCATTTTAACTTGAGTGCACCTGATAGAATGTACACAAAAGTGAGAAAAATCCTTACCCTCTCGCGCGTAAAATAGAATCCACTTTGCTCATCCTCGAAAGAACCCTTCTACCCTTTTTTTTTTTTTTTTTTATCATTTTCACTCAATAGAAAACCTCTTTTCAGAGGAAAAGAAAAAAAAATTCCCATATCGAGCAAAAAATCCTATCATCGAAAGTTATGATTAATTTTCTATTTACGAGAGGGGCACTACCACGGGAGCACAGAGAAACATCGACCTCAGCAATATATANCTATACCCTCGAGCTTTGCAAAACTCCATTACGAGAACATAGCAGTGCAGATATATATATATATATATATATACGCCTATACCAGTCGCTCGAGCAAATTCTAGATAATTCGAAACGCCGAATCCGCAACAATTCAAACTCGCATCGCTTTTGCGGTTAACAAGTTTAGTGTATACTACTATCATCCGCTCGGCTCGGCGAATCATCATTGCGAGCTATATAGAGGCATGTAGTATAAATCTCCGATTCTCACTTAATTAAACCGCGATGTTCTGTAATCGAGTGTCGTGCAAGTACCGCCACTAAATTCACGTTGTAATATACTCGACTCCATTCAATGGGTCTTTCTATTATACTCTGTGACAGTACAATTTCGTGTTTATAACGGTCCGTTTGTATTGCATTTCCTCGAGGATGGCAAAAATTGTTATGGAGCACATAAAACCTAGAGGCGGTTTTTGTTTATTTGCTAATGTGCATACAATGGGAATCGATACGAGCAGTTGTTATAAAACTGTACGTATGAATGTGTATTTTGGATCGATTGAAAAACTCAGCCTTTTACTAAAATTTGACGTGATGAGTTTTCACGTTTTTCCCTTTGAATTGACGTTTTTCATATTGTACTGAGCAAAACTGAACGTGTAGGTACGTACCTACTGAAGCGAATACGCATCCTGGACCGGTCGGGATGTATTTGAATCATTGACGGCTCGTCGACTGTTGTCAAAAACGCTTTTTACATCCACTTTTTTTTTATTTATTTTTTATTGATACTAGCTTCAGATATCGGTATATTTCCGAATGCCCAATTTTTATTGACCGGTATTCGGGAGAGCATCGGGAGCCACATGCATAATTCACGAGCATCAGCAGCGGCTGCCGATAATAATCGCAATTCACTTTCGGTAGCTGATGAATTATTTAGCCCGACACGAGCCCTCGAATCATTAGTTGGGACAACACGCGGCGATGAGTGCATATTATCAATGGATACAATGAGGTATACAATGCACGTGTCAAATCTATTTTCACCCGAGTGAGCTGTTGACAGTTCAATGTACAGTCGATTAAGCGATCAAAGGCAGACCTCCAGTCAAACGAAATACTTTCACTCGATCGACAATTTGGTTTGTTTTACAATGATATGGTTAATGCAGGGGTGTGTCACTCGTATACTGTATGCATTTTGGTAGAAAAAAAAAAAAAAAAACTAGCGCAGACCCCGCAACGTGACTAGTCGGTATAAAGGTGTGGCCCTACCACGATACAATATCTAGTCGGTACGTGTAGATGGAGAGAGCACAGAAGTGGTCGAGACACAATTGAACAAGTATCACTCGAGGCTCACTTGCCCGGTCTCTCCTCGATCATCCGATAACGAGCCGATCGAGTTCCCGTAACTTTCCCGTATATTCCCTCGACTCTCTATGCTCTTTGCTTTCCTAATATACGCCCCGGGGCTACGCGTATCTGGGGGTATATACGCGGCTTCCGGCCGACGTGCCGCGAAAAAGCAGCAAACTACAATAGGATCCCACGTATATAATATACATACGCGAGAACTCCGAAGCGAATGCTCCTCGCGGTTGTATCGTTGTTTGCTCTCCTTTTGGTGTCTATACACGCGTGAACTTGTATGTTATGTTCTCGAGACAGCGATACCTGCAGAACGACTTTTCCCACATTTCAGTACCGAAGCCGCGAATCGTGACGCAGAGAGCGCGTAGGCATATAATGTACACTTGCTCGCCGAATGGCAAAAGTTCTTTAAAGCACCGGCGTTAGCCGTGGCCGGGGAAGTTCGAGGCCGCAACGGACGGCTGTTATGATCCCGAGATTCGGGGGGGCGGTGGATGAAAGTTTTCTTCCTCCGCTAAAGAGCTGGAAAAAAAAAAACTTTTCTACCGCGCGTAGCGTGGACCACTGTGTATAACGATTTAAGCCTCGAACTCGAGGGTTTCGGGTCCGTATCGTCGTGATCATCGCCGTTTCGAGGGTAATGTTATTTTCTCGAAGCACCGCTCCTTCACAGACAAGCTGGGAAAATAAAACTCGCGCGGTGTAATAATACTTGAGTGCCACTGCTCTAAACTTGTGATGTATTGGGTGGGTATGTATATAGATACGTGAAATATGTGGGCACGGCATAGCCACATGTACGAAAACAGAGACAGGGAAAACGGGGTAAAACCGAGAATAGTTCCCGGCTCGATGATGGGGGTTTTTGATGTCGTGGTTTTTTTTCTTCTCGCAAAAAAAATCACGACTCGGCACATTATACGCGACGCTTGGTGCGAGTTTTTTTTTCATACGGCAGCTCACTTGCGGATCAGCGAAAGATTGTCGAGTCGTATGCCGATCTCTGCACTTATAGGACGCAAAGGTAAACTCTTACGGGGTACAATACCGAAAAGGCACTTTGATTTTATGGGTGTGCGTAAAACGTGAAAATACGTACTGCATAGAGGTATAACTCAAACTTGGTACGATAACGTAATTCTGTAATGGAAGCGCCATTGCCTCGATGCAAGACATTGTGTACGTATTATACGCGCCAAACTCGATACACAGAGAGCGGGAAACTTTGTGAAACCGTGAAGGAAACAAAGTTGGATGAAAATCAATTTGGTTTTAGATCGAAGCGAGTAACGGGCTCTTTTTTCCCCCCTCGGCTCCTTCGTTTGAATGGTTGATTTGGAACTTTGCGCTAAAAAAAAGAAGCCAAAGTGCACTTGGAAATAAAAAAAAGCACCATCACACAACGCCTTGCCTCGAAACTACCCTCGTGTACGTAGTATCTATACCCTCGAGCTTTGCAAAACTCCATTACGAGAACATAGCAGTGCAGCTGTAAGTTGGTTCGAGCGCCAAAGTAGCCGCACATTAGGCCGGGAAATTGAAATAGAGCAGAAGAAAAGAAAACAATGAGCCGGTACGTGGTACCTACGGCAATGGACGATCATCGTCGTGGAGGGGGAAAAGCGCGTAATATTAGAACGAATCTCCTCTCGCCCCGAAAGCACTGGGGCACAAGTGGGTTGTATGCTAGCGCGCAACCGAGCCATTCTCTAAATTGCACCCACTGCACATACTATATACATATAAGTACACGTGGGTGTGGAGGTTTACACATATTTGTATCACGCACCTCCGAGGGTTAATTAATGGCGGAGCTGTCGGCTTCGGATGCGAATTTCGGAATGGCAGAGTTCCCGGCTTCTCTCTCCCTTCAGTTTCCCGTGACTTTGCTCGGTGCTTCTTCCTTGGCCGGTGCATGAAGCCGTACCTATATCCGGGCCAGTTGTACCTATTAAAGTTTGGCCGAGCGAGTAGTTGTTTCGCCCGTTGGACTAATATGGCCTTTATTATTCGACTAAACATGTACCTGCATTGTGTACAAAATTACTGCCAAGTTTTCAGATTTTGGCGTTTCTACGGAGTTGATGAAACTCCGGCTGCAAGTGTATTTAATTAGGTATGTGCTTTTAGGTCCGTAACAGTACACACAGACCCAACTTGGGCACGATTATTTCACGGATTTTTAAACGCTTTATGGAAGAAAATTTTTTTTTAGCTTAAAAAAAGATTTTACTCATCACCATTAACGATGCAGTATTGAGAAAACAAAATGTTTTTTTATTATCCATGAAACAAGTGCATTTTTAATATTGAAGCTTACTGTCGAGTATTTGAATTTCCATCGTTTTTTTTTTTTTTTCAAATTACAATACATTTTTTTGTTGAAAAAAATAATTGGTTAGCACTGTGTTTCGAGTGTTGATTAAAAATAAAAATTTTATTTAGTACCTGTGCCCAAGTCTAACTTATCCCGCAGTAGTGAATTGCGTGGTTTTATGACGCGAGTAGGTGTGACACTGAGATAAGAGTACTTTTAGAGCGAAGAAAAGCCCAACTGATATATGTATGTTGTACGTGGGGAGAACAAGGACCTACACATAATTCATTTCGATAAAAAGTCAGACTCGGACGGCAAACTCTATTTACGCTTGGATAAGATGAGTAATGGAGTCGCTGGTATTGTTCTGTTACGGAGCGTGTACCTATACAGGGGGACTTGGTAGAGTAACTCGAAAAATGGTCGAAAGAAAAGTACTTAATTTCACTGTCTGACGCGTCAAGTGGTTTTTTTTTTTTTTTTTTTTTTTTCATGAAAAATAAGAATTTTTCAATTGCCGCATATCATTTTTGAACTCACTCGTTCTTTGAACTCAAAAAAATTGAGATACTCGCGTATTTTTGCCTCAAAGACATTAACGATCAATAATGATCGACAATGACGAACATTTTCGGCTTTACATATCATACTACGATGATTATCCGCTTGTCGTACCAATTTTTTTAAATTTTTTTATTATTACCGATGCAGAAACTACATCAAAGGAGAACCCGTACGTATATAGGCTTGTGAGCAAAAAAAGAGCACTTTTTTCGAGAGTCAGTCATTCGACAAGCCTTGCATCTGAAGCAGCAACTGTACGGAGTCTCTGCAAGATTCACTCGCTCATGCGAACATTCGCTCAAGAGGATACAGTAAAGAGGACTCCTGACTCCTCGCGTGCACGTGTACAGAGACTAAAGTATAAGTGGGCCTATTCGTACGTATTTGTTAGAGCAAAAAAAAAAAAAAAAAAGAGAGAGAAATGGAAAGGACCCTCTCGGTCTACTTCTTTTTGTTTTTTCCCATTCGTCTCGACATTAACGCCTGCAAGTGTAAGCTTTTCTCTTTTCTCCGCTCTTAATGAGAATATGCTGCTGCTGCTAATGTTGACACAGCAACCCGGTGAGGTGCTTTTTGCAGTGTGAAAGCTCCGTCTGCAACAATGCGGGTTTGCAATTTCCTTTTTTCTTTTTCAATCCACCAAAGGATACCTTTGTGGTTACCTATGTACACGGAACTTCCCGAGAGTTTTTAACATCTAAGGGAAGAATAAATGTGCAGAGACACCAGATCCCCCCCCCCCCCAATTAATCGGTGCTGAGAGAAACGGGTGGCTGCCCCATTACTCGCGCGTCGAGTCCGCAAAAGTAACGGCACCGGAACGAACGATCCTCCCCCACGCCCAATAGCTCCCGAGAGCCGGGATGAAAAAAAAAGAAACTCGGAGCAGCTGGTGCCCACCCGCGTCGTTTCCGCGACAATCTTCGGGCCGTCCGAGGTAGGTGCGACCATCGGTGCTTTTTCTGCCCTGCCGGAGCTCAAGGGAAACCACCTCGGCCTCCCTTCCTTCGTTCGGGACTCCATTGGCGCTCTCCCATCTGTTGACTATTGGCTACCCCTTGTCCTTCGTATCTCCCACATAACATAGCTTACTGCAAGTTCTCTTTCAACCGGCCATTGTACCCTCTACTAGTTGGCTCTGCTGCTTCCGGGGAATTTTATTGGATCGCTCTGCAGCCGTGGAATAGCCTCCCGATGGGCGAGCTCTCTCCCGGCGTTTTTTACCGGGCAGCGATAAATTCGGCTGTCCGCGTTCGTATAAATCCTACCGAGGGGGGTGAGAATTAGCACAGTCTAGCGGTAGCGTTTTTGCCTCGGAATGTAAATACAACGAAAAATTCGATCCAACCGAGCTTTGAGTAAAATTACAGCAGAATCGCCTTACGGGCGATGCCACGTTGTTCTTACGGGCAAGTCGAACCGTACGGCTATACCACTTTATGTTGCATTTCCCCGGAGAATCTGCAACTCCTCGGAGGAAAAAGAAACAGCCCGATGCTGATTGCACTTTGCAGGTTATTAATTTACAGCGCTTGCTGGGATTTATCATCATGACTTTCAGACAAAAGTGCCTTACTTCTGTACTCTCTCTCTTTTCCTTGTATTATGCATGTAGGGCCATTTGAATTGACGTCAAAGCAACGATCCGATGTAATGGATGAATCAACTCGTTAATTGGCGTACCTACTTGTATGCGTATGCTCATTATTTTCCAAAGGTCTCTTTGAAGAACCAAAGGAGATGCACCCGAGAGTTTGTGATTTGATAAAATAGACAGTACTCCATTTTTCAATCCAGTGCTTGAAACGTTGTACTTCTAAACAAAGCTATCTAACCAACCAGTCCAAGGGAGATCCTTAATTAATTGGCAGGATTGAAACCTACGCATTTTTATGCTCCCGTGTAGAAAAGCTCGTCATCCGGCCGTGGTCCCTCGAGACTTTCGCTATATAGTATATACATAATATTCCTCCTGCCGAGATGGTTTTTCAAAAATGTAATTTAAAAATCCACTTTGATGCCGGAGACGCTATCTTAATTTCGACCACCGTATAAGGCTGGTTCAGAAAACCTCGTCGTCCCAACGACATCTATACCTGTACGTATACACAAATGCAGAGCAGAGCAAACCCCCACGGAGAGAAGCAGCAAACGGAAAAATCACGTCAACGTGATTGCGAAAACATGAGAAAAAGAGCCCAGCGGGAGGAGTATGGGGGTCAAGGATCCTCGTACAGTTCCGCGTGCTTGTATTTCTGCTCGAGATGCTTTCAAATAAAACCCGAGGAAATCAAAGACATTTGAATAACAACGAGCATCGGCAACTCATCCGTTTTCTTTGGCGCATATATCGAGCGATGCACTTATAATTGTAAAAGAAAAAAAAAAGGATTTTCTCAGAGCCTCTGAAATAATGCGCTATGTGGACCCCGTATATGTGTACCTCTTAAATGTTGTTATTATACCTATACGGTATGCGTATACACGTGAGATTAAAAGGCGCGTTGTATGGAGGTGCGAGAGCTCGAGGAGGTGAAAGGACCAGCCTCGTGATAACGCGGCGTCGGCGACAAAGGAAAAAACAAATTGGAAAACTCGGCGAAGGCTAACGAGCGAGCCTCGCGCTCTTTTTTTTTTTTTTCCTTCGCGCGAAGCTTCGTTGCTGACGGGAGCTCGGCTTGCGGTCGCGCTACTCTGTTTTTCACGGATCGAGTATAATTCACTACTTCTCGCGGAAACAGAGTGAAGGAAAAAAAAAAAATAGTCCGCACCTAACACACGTATCGTTTTCGGAGTTCTAATTTCACTCGGATTTTCACTTGTCCAAGAAACGTTTTGTGGTTTGAGCGTATATTTATATCGGCTCGTTAGGCCCACGTATCAATGTTTATACAGCTCCATTACGCGAACGATATGGGAGTGTATGCTGAGAGAGAGGAAGGAGGAGGCCGACTGGGAGTTATTTTCTTTCGTAAGTAATACGGGGATGGGCTGGCGTATTCCATCTGGAAGAATTTTTTTTTTTTTTTTTTTTCATACTTTTCCGAGTGACGCACTTTTACCGAGTATTAAAAATACGCAGCGAGGAAAATTTCACTTTCATTCTCAAAGCGCTTAGAAGATAAGTAATGTCACCGTTGGATTTGGATAATCTAACCGCTCCGTTATACAAGTCACGGCGAGAACAATGACCACATTATTTGACCGGGAGCTGTGGAGTCTTTTGAAATGGACTTTGATAAAAAGTCCTCCCCCGATTAATTACGTCTTGGGAAGATCCACGGCTCGCCAGACACGAGTTATAAACGTTAATTGGGTATACATATGTATACTCGAAGACATTTTTAGTGACAATTTAAAAGTCCCTCGGTGCCTATTAGATATGTATTATCATAGGCGAGGAAGCGCGAAATTCACCGAACGGAGCCGAGGGAAAAATAATACCTATACCGGGGTGAGATACAGTTACTCGCGAAAAAAGGCACGCTGCCGCAGCTGAAACGAAAACTAAGGAAAAAAGAGGCGTCGAGCACAATAAAACCTTTTTCGCTGTGTACGAGAGGAGAAAGAGTGACGCGTGTAAAAATCGGACGTCATATCCCGTGGAAAAGCGCAAATATGCTGGTGTAGCATAATACGATCATTTGTTCAATCGCCTCCGTCGCACAAATGTATAAGTCTTAAGTAGTAATGTCCCCCTTATGTTTCACTTTCTCCGGTGCCAAATCGAACTCGGCAAGAGGAAAAAAAAATGTATAGGTATAGGTGCACCCACACAAGTAAGTATATGATACTTTGGTAGTATAAGTAGGCCGCCACCTGCCAATAAACGGCCGCGTCGTCGCGGCAACTCGGGTAAATATAAGGGAAATCGAGGAAACGTGGGTACCTATACGTATCATCATAAGAGAGCACACGTAGGGCGCCTATTGATGCAGGTGGAGCCTTTCCATTACACTTTTTGTTCTCTTCCTTTTCCCCTCCGCGCCATTGTAAACGACGGAGCGGACGTCAATGGGCGAGATTATGCCGTCACCTCGACAGCGACCGGCAGACGGGGCTTATTGAATTTCATTTGGACAGCTCGTGGTTGGTTTCGCCGAGCGATATTACCGTTATGTACCAGTTGTAACGACGGGGAGGTTTTTCTCGATTTATCGCGTCATATCTGTCCTGGCTTTTGACGTCGAAAATGGCTTTTTTTTTTTTTTTTTTTTTTCTTCATCAAAGGGCAACATGTGAAATATTTCGATTTCCAAAGCCCAGTAGTGACTAAAAACGAACACTTGTGTCGACAGTGTAAATCCAAATGTGTGAAAAAAAATACGGGAAATTGCAATAGCATGAATTTCAAAAGCAACAAAATCGATGTACAGTTTGAACTGGTTTGGAAATGTTTTTTCTAAGCTTCTCGACACAGCTGATCGAGTAATTAATGGTACAATTTTTCAAAGGCCTTTAAGCTGTAACCTATACGCAGTGCGTATATATCAACGGATCGATTTATCGGCTCGTCGCATATCCGCAAGTCCAATTGGGAGCTTCAATTTATCCCCCAACGTTTTTTCGATCGTGACTCACGCGTTGGTGAACTGCTCTTTGGTCCTCCTATGGCGGCCGTGCGCTGCATCGGGAAGTGGCGGGCGCGCAATTTATGTGCCGTGTCTCCCCGGAAACGGCGAAAATTAAATGAAACCCGCTGTACAGCCGAGGCCGTCCGAGCCAGACTACACGGGCCATCTTTCTCTCCGACGAGAGACGTTTACCGTGTATACCCCTCGCTCTCTCCTGCCCATCCCCCTCGTCATTCTGCGACTTGATTTAATTGAAAGCTCGCCCCTTGGTGCGAAAGCGGCACTTGACTCCAGTATACATATATGTATGGAGGGTTGGTCTCTCAAAAAGACGGGCGGATATTAACCCGCTGTTGTTTCTGACTCGGCTGTGCAGTCGGTGCATCTGATTCGCTTGATTGTATGTACACGAGGAACACTAATTTGTATACAGTACGCGCTTCTTGCATCTGCTCGGGGCATAGAGAGTTTTTTTTTCCTTTTCTTACGAAATCCTATTGGGTATACGAATGATTACGTTAGCTTTGGGCTCTTTAATCAGCTTTCAGTGCAAAGTATGTGAATTCGACAAGCCAATTTTTTTTTTTTTTTTTTTTTTCCGTGACGTTACGTCGGAGATGAAGAAAATTCCAAGAACGGATTGTGGTAAAAATATCGCGTTCGAATTGGTTTTGATGCGGTACTTGGTAGAAACGAAACTTATTCCACTATGGCAGGAAAAAGCAACAAGAGATATTCTAATGAAATATGTTTTTGAGCCAATACAAAGGTAGGTATTGTGTTGTATAACGTCGTCAGACAGCCAGAGTATATGGTGAAAGTCAAGGTATGTAATTCACGTTTGGAGAGGTAAAGTTACATTACCTCTAATGTTGTTGAGCATACGGGTTTTTACGTGTACCTTTGCCCTGAAAAAAAGAAAAAAAAAAAAAGGAAAACAGTAAAGACTAGAGTAACGACGTCGCGATAATGGAGTTTTCCGTACAGTATACACCACGCAGTCGATAGTTTCACGCTCCTTACGTACAGCAACAAACAACGGCCAAGATACATCCTCCCAGAGTACATAAATACTCGTTCGCGCAGCTATTCAGAGGTATTACTATGTACACCCGAACGGTGCAACAGCGAAGCTCGGAAAGACTCGATGGGGAAAAACAGAAAGGAGATAGCCAAGAGAGATCGAGCAGAAGGAATCTTGAGAGAGGAATATGGGGGGAAACGAGGAAATACGATTAAAATGGAATCTTTTCACTGGAGCGCCGAGGATCGATTTACCTTCGAGAGCTGCCTTTGCTTCATTTTCATTGACTCTCTTTTTTTCATCATCTCTCTTTGAACGGCATCTGCACTCTCGATCGAGAGCTTATTTGCACTGGGTTTAACTTGTTATTACTTCTTTTTTCTTTCTTCAAAATAAGCAGAATAATGAAACGCGCGTGTTGACACAGCGTTACCCATACAATATACTCGAAGCTGAAGGGGTTTGTGGAAAACTTTCCGAGGATCAGAAAAGACTTCCGAAAGATTACTACTTACCCTGTGCAGATTTTATGAAAATTAAAAGACTCTCTCGAACAAAAAAAAAAAAAAAAAAAAAAAAAAAAAAAAAAAAAAAAAAAAAA